>APFE031112251.1:6773-24807 GCA_000404065.3 Pinus taeda | reverse complement strand
CCCTTATGCTTTTACCTGATGGAAAACTTTCTCTGTGTTGTTTTCCCAATATGCAACCTTCACAAAGGCTGTCCGGTTTCTCTATCAATGGTAATCCTTTCACCATTCCTTTTCTACTCAGCAAGTTTAGACCTCCAAAATTGAGATGTCCAAATCTCAAGTGTCACAACCAATTCTCATCCTTTGGCACGCTTTGAAAGGCCTCTTGGGTCACTGCTGCAATTTCATTTTCGTTTTTCAAATCTGCCCTGATCCTGAGAGGGAACATCCTGTTCCTTGTCATCTTCACTTCATTAATGCATCGTTTGTTGGGTGGTATATCCATGATGGTACACACATCATTCACAAAGTAAACATTGTAACCCTTTTGAACACGCTGTCCAATACTCAAGAGGTTACATCTCATTCCGGGGACATAATAGACATCTGCTATGGTTTTCCTTTCTTCTTGCTTTGTAAATATTTTTACCTCCCCTTTTCCCATAACAGAGACTTTGCTATCAGTTCCTAGTGTGACTTCTGATTTCATATTTTTATCTAGGGCAGAAAAGAGAGCTATATTTCCTGTCATATGGTTGATGCAACATGAGTCTAAAAACCATATGTCTTCACTATTTGTTTCAGTCATGTTACAAGCTAACAACACATTAGTTTGGCTGATGTTTTCTCTAGTAACATTTGCATTTTGTCTATTACTCATATCATGCTGCTTCTTCCTACAATCACTGGCATAATGCCCATATTTTTTACAATAATAGCATTGGACATTGGATTTTTCATACCTTTGTCCTTAAGCATGATGTTGTTCTCTTTGCTGGCTGCTGCCTTGGCCTTGGTTCTGATTTGGATTGCTGCCTCTTCCTTGAGCATTTGCTGGACTGTTCCTTCCTCCTCTGTTCTGGCTTCTGCCTCTTCCTCTCTTGTTTCCTCTGCCTTGACCTCTTCCTCTTCCAAAGGACATCTGGGTCTTGAAGGCTTGCTCTAGAGATGAGTTCTGATTCCTACTCAATCTCTGCTCATGTGTTATCAGTGATGCATGTAGCTCATCAACTGAAAAGCTTGAGAGATCCTTTGTCTCTTCAATGGTGGTGACAATAGCATCAAACTTTGAGGGTAAGACCCTCAATATTTTCTCCACAATCCTCCTATCTTCAATGGTTTTTCCATGAGTCCTCATCTGTGTAATCAGACCAATTACATGTGTGAAGAATGAGTCAATGTTGTCTGACTCCTTCATGTTGAGATTCTCAAAATCTCTCCTCAGCAACTGTAGTTTTACTGTCCTCACTTTCTCCATGCCTTGATAGGCTGTCTTGAGGTTTTTCCATCCTTCTTTGGATGTCTTAGCTCCTGCTATCCTTGGAAACATACTCTGGTCCACTGCTTGATACAAAAATACACGGGCTTTTGAATCCTTTTTCCTATTGCTCTTCAATAGGTTTTTCTCTCCCTGAGTTAATCTGTTAAACTCATTCTCATTTGCTGGTTCATCAAAACCATCTTCAACTATTTCCCATAAATCTTGAGAGGCAAACCAAGCTCTCATGGTTATTTCCCAGTAGTCATAGTTCTTCCCATTGAACTGTCGAAGCTGGGTGTTAAACATACCCATACCAGTGCTTGTGCTGGCCATTCCTTGCATCCTTAGTTATGCTTCTAAATCCTTGACTGTGTGTTTAAAAACCGCTGACTGCTGCAACCAAAAGACTCCTCCCTTCAGCTTCTTTTTCACCTTCAAAGAGCCTAAAGCCTGCTCTGATACCACTGTTGGGTATTTTTTTTGTTTGCAATGGGAAAATACCAAAACCACAAAATATAAAACACAGAGGCAATGCTCTGTTTCCTTTGCTCCAGGATCTTTTTGCACAGAGAAGTCTTTTTAAAAAAAATTACAGAGCACAGAGTATTCCACCACCATAAAATGATTTCTATTCATTAAACAAAAACGCTTACATATTCATCCTCTTTTACTCAGAGGGATTCACCAAAACATTTTCACAAAAATTACTCTGCCTCCTATGAATTTTACACCACTGTGTGTAAATATTTCATTTACATTCATTGCTGTGTGAAAACAAAATTACAGAGTTTTACACATTTAACTTTTCACCTGTGTGAAACAATTCATGGATTTCAACAAAACTATCCACTGGTTTTCTTCATTTACTTCTCCTCCTGCACTGCTGTGCAATCTTTACATTTCTTACATTACCAAGACAAAACATTTTTACTCTGCTGCTGCACTTTCTTTTTACATTACAAACCCAAAAGAAAATTCATGCACTTCTGTGCGTTCCTCCCCTGCAATAAACTATCCACTGGTTTTCTTCATTTACTTCTCCTTCTGCACTGCTGTGCAATCTTTACATTTCTTACATTACCAAGACAAAACATTTTTACTCTGCTGCTGCACTTTCTTTTTACATTACAAACCCAAAAGAAAATTCATGCACTTCTGTGCGTTCCTCCCCTGCAATACAAAATTAATCTCTGGTCTCCATTCGCTGCTGCGAATCCTTGGTTTGCTGAGGACCCTCTCCTTGGTTTGCTGAGGACCCTCTGTTTTTTTTTTACTTGCTACCGCGAATTGAGGTTCACATCCTCCCGTGTGCAATACACTCTTTTTTTTTACGTTGAAGTCAACTCTATTACCATACATTTCGAAAATAATAAAAAACTTACATTAAATTTATGCCCATACTCCATATTAACTCGCCGTATTGAGAACATTGAAAAACACTACCAAACATGTCATAACAATAAACATAGGGTATGGGTTATAATAATACACCATGCAGTATTTAATTTTCAACAGGCCTGTATGTACTTTGGAAAATTTATCGGCGGTAAACCTTTCCTTGAATTTAACGGATGAGAGAGAAGACTTTAATCAAACGGCGGAGGATGCATATCGGAAGACCCTTTCTCACGGTACTTTACACCAAAGTTGCACTGTGGTAAATCAACGGGTGTAAATGCTGGAGGTCATCGCACGAGGGAAAACAATATCGGAAGGGGTGAGTTGACTGAGCGTTATCGTCCGAAAAGTGTCAGGTGATGATGTCACGGCAGTCCACATGTCTGCGTGGGAGCCCCTTCGTACGGAAACCACTTTTGCCAAAGAGCGGTGCGATGGCTTCCTGGCGGTTTAAGTTTGCTGCTGGATGGTTTTGACTTGGTACGGCCCGGTTGAATGCTGGCCCGCGCAGCAGTGGAATTACAAATTCAACAAATTTGAGGTTGATGCCTGATAGAATTCATAAACGTCCATACTCCTCTGATCATCACGTACAAGGCCACTCGCTGCTAAGGGCAACGAGGGAAAGAAAGTTGTGCAGAGGGCTCCTAGGCTCTGAATTTCAGCTGAACTGAAATGGTTGGGAAAACCCATTTCTCTTGCACCCTTTCAGAAACCTGAAGGAACTGAATGATTTTCTTCCTCCGCTGAATTACGAAATTTAAAGGAAAGCTTACGTGCCCAGGTAGCCCTTAATGGGATAGGCATTTTTTCTCCCATATCTTCAGGCGTTTTGTGGCCTTCACGAGAGCACGTCACTGTGTTGTGCATATCTATTTAAGCCATGCGTTTTTCAATTTTTTTTATCACTACTGTTTGTGATAGCGAACAAAACAATAAATTAGATGGCATCTGAACATTTAAATGATATAGATAAGCTGCAAGAAACAAACAAAGGAACTCGTTTTTCGCTAGAGACAAGGACGAGTTTCAGAAACGCAATGATACAGTACGAAAGCGCATTGTTATCAGAATCTGGGTTCCACATCTTTTGTCACTTTTCCATTTACAAACGAATGCGTAGATCAATCAGAATCTGGGTTCCATATCTTTGATCACTTTTCCATTTATAAACAATTAGGTGGATCTTCCCCGTCAGTCAAACTATTCCATTTATAAACAAGTAGGTAGATCTACCCAATCTCAAACTAGTAAGGCTCAATTTCAAAAACATTAGGGAGATTTGACCTCTTGATTTTTTTTGGCCAGGTATTTTGATCAATTGTATCTTTTAGGTTAGGTATTTTAATCGCCAAACTAGTAAGGCTTAATTTCAAAACATCTAGGAGATAGACCTCTTGATTTTAAGCTAGGTATCTTGATCAATTTTAAGCTAGGTATCTTGATCAATTGAGCTATCTCTTAGGCTATGTATTTTAATTGAGCTATCTCTTACCCTAAGTATCTTGATCAACTGAGCTATCTCTTAGGCTAGGTATCTCGACCAATTAACTTATCCCTTAGAGCTATAATCAAAAGAATATGCTACACCTCTCATTTCTTTTAATAGTATCATTTTTTTATTAATTTACATTATTAATTGGTAACATTAGATAATATTATAGAAATGTCTTTGGGATTAATCACATTATTAAGATTTGGTCCACATTCAAACCAATTAATGTGGTTCATCCTCAACATAACATGAAAAAATCATACAATCTTCATGTTAATTGGAGATTAATTGAACAAGTAAATAGAAATCATAAAAGGTTAGAAAAGAACTATTTAATATTCTAAATTTTATAAGGGGATATGAATAAGCTCTTAATAAAATAGTTTTTAGGAGATTATATTTAATATTCGATCAAAATACAATTTTAAGGGGTTAAGTATTAATAAAAATAGTTGTTATATAAATAATTGTTGAGTTTTAGGGTTTAAAAAAAATATAAATGTTATAAATTAACATTAAAGAGACGATTAATATAATGTAGAGAATAATTCAAAAATTAATCAGAGGGTTAAGAATGAGATAATGTTTTTTTGAATTGTGATCCATATTATGAAAAGTAAGAAAACATTCATAAAAACTGGCATAAATCTATTTTAAATAGGGATCTATGAGAGGGATCTATGAGAGAGATCTAATTTCTTCATTTGCAATTTTTTTTTAAATGTTTTGTATACTTATTTAATTTTGTAATTTTTTTATTTTTTTAAATCTTTATTTTGGGACATGAGCAAAATTTTAATTTTGATGACGGGAGTATCATGCGAGTTGAGCCGTAAGGAATGCGAGCCTCTCAATCACACCTACTGTAAAATGAGCCTTTCCGCTCAATACAATCATTTTAACTAATATATAATCAAAATTAAATTTTTAATTATTCTTTATTTATAAATCTATATATATATATATATATATATATACGATATATATATATCTATATATATACTTATATTTTCATTATTATTATTTCCATAAGTTAATTAAACATATGGTAATTATTAGGTTTATGTAATTTTATTTTTTATTACTCTTAATATCGATTTTTGTTATTTTTTTAAATGTTTTTTATTATTATTATTATTTATTTTAATCATAATTTTTATTTTATTAATAGTTATGTATTAGTTTTATTAATTTTATTTTATCTACTATTAATATTTGATTTTGGTTATTTTTTAATGGTTTTTATTTATTAATTTATTAATTTATTTAATCATAATTTTTTATTTTTATTAACTATAAATTATGGTTATTATTATTTTATATATAATTAATTTCATTTTTAATTATTCTAGGGGTAAATAAATATTATTATTATTTATATTTATATTATTTCGCCCCTATCATCTCTACATCTTATAAGAAAAAAACCTCGATAAGAGTTGTTCTTTCAATACTTTAGAAAAAGACATCTACAACTTAAGGAATGAAGGCAATATTCTTTTGTTTGGGGACTTTAATGCTCGAACTGCTACTAACCAAGCTATTATGTTAAGTAACATCTCTAACCCCGACCCCTTGTGGCTTGATGAAGATGGTAACTTAGCTAATAGATTCAAGAGAAAATCTGAAGACATAATCGAGAGCTTATTCGGCACCGAGCTCCTCATACTTTGTAGCTCCTAGGACCTAATCATTTGTAATTGTATTAATAAATGGCCTCTCTCCAGTCAGATGACCTCTCTCCATGGGTTGGGTAACAACGTCATGGATTATACGATTTATGACATCCATGTCCTTAGCCATATTACAAATTTTGAGCTTCTTAACGGGTACAAGCCCAACTTTGACCATAGACCTTTGTCTTTATCCTTCAATCTTACTATGCATACCACCCACATGCAGGAGAACAATGAAAGCAAAAGTCACATTCACTTCGATAGAAGTAATGTCGACCTTTTCTTAAAATATTTGGAAAAGGATTTAGGCTCCCTTACTTATAATAACAACATTGATCAAATCTATTACCATTTTACTACTACCCTTTCCACCACCATTAGCAAATTATCTACTAAGACTTTGTATAAGAAAAACAATAGAACTTCCAATCCTTGGTATGAAAAACACTGTGAAATTTCCATGAAAGCAATCAGAGATGCCCCTAATGAAATCAATAAGCTCCAGAATATAAGATATACAAAGCTCTCATTAAGAGGAAGAAGAGGTCATATATTAATAAGAGACAACAACATCTTCTCCACCTTTCTAAAGTCGTGCCAAGAAAGTTTTGGCGAAATGTGCTTGTTCGTAAAACTAAAGATAATCATTCTATTCCCTAGAAAATTGGGATAACTATCTTAAGAAGAAGTATGGCTCTCCGGACACCATGGGCACCATCTTAAATACTCCTATTAAGGATGATATTTTTCTTTAGAAGCCATTGAGTCTGGGATTAATAAGCTCACTGATGGGAATGCCAAAGATATTGAAGGTTACCAAGCCGAGATCTTTAAAATGGGAAAATATATCGTCATTCCTCATCTCCACAAGCTTCTCAATTTGGCTGTAAAGCATGACTTCCCTAAGCTTTTGACGCAAAGCGTTATTGTGCCTATCTTAATAAATGGGGACAAAAGCGCTCCCTCTAACTACATGACCATTATGATTAGCCACATCCTAGCCAAGATTTATGGGTTCATTATGGAAAAAAAACTTTGCCTTTGGCTTGAGAACTAGGGTAAAAGAGCTAAAGGGAAAGTTGGTTTTAGGAGACATCACTCAACCATCGACCACCTTGTCACCCTTAGGTTCATCACAGAGGGATGTCGCAATAGTAAAACCGATCTCTTATGTTGTTTTGTAGACTTTAGAAAAGCTTTCAAGATTGTCCCCCAAGATAAGCTCTTTGAGAGGCTTGAAGAGATCATGGTTCCTTCTGAACTGAGGATTGTTGTGATCCGCCTCTAAGAGATTATCATTGCCAAGCTCAAGACCAACAATGAATGGTCTAAAGATATTAAATGTAATATCAGGGTTAAGCAAGGTTGTCGCCTTTCCCCTACCCTTTTTTGTATTTACATCGATAAGTTAGAGGAGTGTCTGGAAACTGCGGGTTGCAAAGGCACCGAGCTCATTGGTATTATCATTGATCTTCTCATTTATGTTGATGATTTCGTTCTTCTTGCAAGGAGCCATGATGACCTAGATGAGCAACTTACGGCTCTTCATGTCTACTGCTCCAAGATGGGTGTGATTGCTAATACCGACAAGACTAAAGTCATGGTCATTAAATCCGAAAATATCACCCATGGTAGTTTCATCTATGATAACCATTATCTTGATAAGGTGTCTTCTTATAAATATTTGGGTATTGACTTTCCTCGTCATCTCAATTGGAATCACAACATCGAGAAAATAAGTATTGGAGGTTGGAAAGCTTATTATGAGCTTGAAAACAATTGTAAGTTAGTTGATTTGTACATTTGGAGTAAAAGAAGGTTCCTCTTTGAGACTCTCCTCACCCCTATTATCTTATACGGATGTGAAGTTTGGGGGTGAAGTATATCTAGGGAGTCATGGAGAAAGATTGAGATGATCCAAAAGAAATTCATAACCTATAACCTCAAGATCAAGGGAAATACTCCCTATCTTATCCTCTTGATCGAAGATGGCTTGTCCCCCATTGAAAGTGCACTAGGATTAGATATCTGATGTATAAGAAGAAGCTTCACAATATGGAATCCAAGAGGCTCCCAAAAATTGCTTCTAACATTAGTCAAAACCCCCACATGTGCCTCAAGTGTGGATGGCATCAAGATGCTCAGTCTTGCCTCAACTTTTGGGTGATTAAGGAGGAGATCATCATAGGAAGCAAGGACAGTATCAAAGATACTATTACCTCCAATTTTAAGGACAAGATGTGGGATGCTAAGGAGATGGAGGGTAAAAGGAAGCTAAGGTACTATAAGGAGGTGGTCAACCCCAATCTTGATAACCATAATTATCTCTCTATGTTGATTAGCACTAAGAAGAAAATGAACATTGCTAGGATTAGAACTAACTCTCATGAACTCCAAAGTGAGACCGGGCGATGGTCTACTCCCAAGACTCCTTGGGACGATAGAATTTTTCAGATTTGTGTTTCTAAGAAGGTGGAAGATGAAAAACACTTCCTTTTAGACTGCCTTGTTCTTGCTCACATCAGCTCTCAATTCCCAATCATTAGTGACGCCTCCAATCTTCTTGATTTATTAAGCCAACCCAACTATAGCGATCTTCGAACACTTCTTTCCCTACTCCTTGATCACAAAAACAAGATTTTGAAGAATGTCAATTAGACTCTCTTTTCTTAAGGTCCGATAGACCACATTGGTCTTAGTAGACGTTAATCATCATCATCATCACTATTATTTCATATTTAATATAAATAGTTTTTATATTATGTTACATTAGTTTGTTTATTATTATTATTATTATTTATTTAATTTTTTATCAATATTATTATTTTTATTATTTTGTTTATTTTGAAGTGTTTTTTTCCTTTCTTTTTTATCATAATCAAAACAAGATTTTGAAAAATTGCAATTAAGATTTTTTTTTCCGTAAATCCAAAACCTCATTAATCTTAATAAATGTTAATCCTATCATCAATATTATTACTTGATTATTATTATATAATATTATTCTTTGAATATAGCTATTTAGGATAACCACCTTTAATTAATTAAATTTAGTTGTGCTAATTTATTATTATTGTTTGTTATAACGAACAGAACAATAAATTAGACGCAATAATGCAGTACGAAAGCAAATTGTTATCAGAATCTCGGGGTCCATATCTTTTGTGATTTCAACTTGCCATTTATGGACGAGTGAATATGTTACACCTAAAGTTTGAATTAGAGTAATCTATTTTTTTTTTTATATTTAAATTAGAACTTGAATAACCATAATATGCAAGCTAACCCCAACTATTAAGACATTGGTACCAACGCAATTTTTTCATGCAAAGGCTCATTAGCTTTTCAACTAATAAAATTACTTACTATCAATTTTTCAAAATAATAAAATGATTTGTCGCTTTAATATATTTTAAATTTAATACAAATTATTAATTATTTTATTAGGAAATTTAATCGATTATTTAATTTCAATTTAGGTTTTTTCTCATTGATTTTAGTATTATTTTATATATTTTTAATTTAATATAATTTATTAATTATTTTATAGAAAATTTAACTAATTATATACTTTGAATTTAGTGTTTAATTTTTTTTCCCTAATTTTCTTTTATATAGAGATAATATAACATCACAGGCATTTTAACTTCAAAAAATATTCGCCTTGTGCTTTCACATGCATGTTCACTTCAAAAAATATTCGTTTTGTGTTTTTATATGATGAGAAGTTATTCTAGTCTATTATTGTGCTTTCACATGCATGTTAACTTCAAAAAATATTCGTTTTGTGTTTTTATATGATGAGAAGTTATTCTAGTCTATTATTTTCTTTATGTTTACATTTTTTCTTTTCTTTTCTTTTCAATTGTTAAGTAGTGAAAATTTTTCTCCATCCAACTTTTTTTGGTTTGCAAATGAGATATAAATCTATTTTATATTTTTACATTTTTATGTGGTTCTTTTTAATTTTAGTTTACGACAAAGTACAATAATTTGATTATTTGAAAATGAGAAAAGAGAGAATCCACACGAAGTGTGTTGCTTATTATATCATTTTAATTGTACATAGGTAAATATAAGTTTTTGTCTAAAGATAGACATACTACTTTAACTCATTCATAACTAGTTGAGAGAATATCTCAACCACTCTCTAGTCTAGGAGCTAATTTATGTCTCATTCAACAACCTCCTAAAATCACATAAAAGGGTTATTCGCTTTGTAAAACTTTTTTTAACAATAATATCTACAATAACAAGCAATGTAACTAAATAATATAATCGAAGAAAAGTTGTAACAATTCCATTATGAACCCTATAGTTATTGTAACCATAATGGACCTACTTGAGCTTATCATGCTATTTTTTATTACTGTTTAATTAACCTGAAAATATTGACTTGTAATTATTAAGTAATATTGGTATATACCTACACTTGTGAATATGTAACAAGTGTATATGTAATATTATTTCACTAATATGTATTTTTTATTATTTGTCATTATTTACTTATTAATCAATTTCCAAGGTTTTCCAAGTTGTCTTCTCCAATTTTTTTTTGAATTAAATATCAATATTTTAATTCCCAAGGTTTTCCGAGTTATTTTCTCCAATTTAATTATGAATTAAATATTAATATTTTCATTCCCAAAGTGTCTTCTCAAATTTAGTTTTCGATAACATATAGAAAAGAAAGTCAAGGTCATTAAATTAAAATGATGGAGGGTATTCACGGCATTAGTGGTAGGCGGTTGAGGTGGATGAGTGGAAGAGACATAAAGGAAATGAGGATGAGAGGAGAAAGGGGGTCCTTGTTCTTTATTTTGGCATTGGAAGATTTTTTTTTTAGGAAGAGGAATGTGGAGAAGGAGAAGGGAGAGAATAAAGAGAAAAATGAGAGAACACAAACTTAGATCTATTAGAGCATGTTGATTTTAACTTGGGCACACTACAACTCATTGTTCTTGGGCTCAGAGAGCTAGGGAACCTGTGGGGGCTAGGAAATCATTCCTAGTTGGCTGGAAGGTAAATTCAATCGGGTAGCCTAGCAGGAGCATCCCAACTGAGTCACCAGATTAGGTATTCTTTAATCAGCTATTTATTTATCTAAATTATTACAAGTTATACATGTTGCAGATAAATTGTTACAAGTTATATATGTTGTAGAATAAATTAATTTATGTTCATGCTTATGATGTTTTGTAAACTTATGATTTTCCTTGTTATGAAAATTTGTGAAATTTATTTGAATCACTGTAGTAGTAGTTAGAGGACCTATGGTTGGTTCCTCACATATGGTATCTGAGCACTAGATTCAAAATCTAAGGCCTAAAACCCACCAACCCATTGTGAAATTATTTTTTTCTATATAAAAAAAAATAATATATAAAATTAATGATAAAAATAAACTAATAAAAACAAGGATAAAACATGAATATTATAAAAATTTGAAATAATTTTCTCTTTTTTTCAGAGAATAGATGAAGTGAGAGTTTCAAAGTATAAATATATTCCGTCATAATATGTGCCATGGTTTAGTATTTCTATATTTATATATGCAATATGACTCTTCCTCACAAAATCCTAGATTCAAAATATGAGGCCTAAAACAACTAAAAACAACTCCAAACATAGAGTAAAAAAAAAGTATGCTAACTATTATTCAAGCTCCATTTGAACTGGAATCCGAATCCAAGTCTTCTTCTCCAATAAGAACTTCATGCTACACACCAGGTGTAACCTTCTTTAACTGCAGATTAGTTGCAATAATAGGATGGACATATTTTCATAGCATGAACTCCTGTTTGCACTCCAAGTGTCACCTTCTTTAATTGCAAATTGTTTGCAATAAGAGGATGAGAATTTTTTCCTATATGAGAAGTTGAGACAAGTCTAATAGAAAATTATGTAAAGTTAATTCGGTTTGCAAATCAGTTCAAGATAAGTGTTTACCTTGTGTGCACAATTTATGTGATTGATTTTACTGTTGTTATGAAGTTATTGTGTAGTTGAGATAAACATAAATCTTTGATCCTGATTAAACCATGCACATCAAACTTAAACCTATAGTTGAATGCAACTCTGGATAGGTGAAAGTTATTTGTTATGGCAAGGGGAAAAATTTGCAGTAGTTTATTAAAATTTATGTTGTTCAAGATTTTGGAAAAAAATAAATAAATTGTTTAGGCATAAGATCACAGAGTATTAAAGAGAAAAGAAAAGGAGCCAATTAAAGTCTCTGTGATATTAAAGAAAAAAAAGACAATTATATTTTTTGGAACACTATATTTTCCCATAATCAGATGATTTTAATGGAAAATTTCAAAGATTAATGACTTAGAAAAGATGTTTTAGGCACCACGGAGCAAATAATCTTCAAGAGCGCCCCAATTTCCAAGAATTCAAGGACCTTCAATGGAAACTGAGGGTTTGGAATTTTTCAATGATTGGAAAGGAAAAGATTCAAAAATTTCAAGTATTCTACAAAAAATGCTCAAATTTATCAAGTTAAGTTGTCTTTGAAGAATCACATAGCAAATGATCTTCAAAACGCTATATATTCTAAAAGTTGTAGGAATTCAAAAGTAAAATCCCCAAAACTTAAAATAATTTATCAGAATAGCTCAAATTTAGTTAATTTCACCATATAAAACTTAATTAATTTAATTGACACAAAACAAGTAATTCATAAATGATATAATCTCTGCAAAGCTAAATGATTTTGAAGGTAAAACTTCAAACGAAAACATATTTTCCATAATTTGAAAGAAAATATTAGAAATCTTCATATATTTTGTTGGAACTTTCTCTACACCAATTTTCTTGTATTTTGTTGTTCGCTTAACAATTGTTTAGATTAGTCGCTTCTTCATTTCCATCTTCAATAGATCCTCCTCTTCTTTTACCCTTCTCTTAAAGATGGAAGGAAAGAGACTCTATTATCCCCGTTAAGCTAGTTAGAATGCTTCTCTTTGGGCTAGTAATAGAGAGAGTGTCGATGGGTGTTGGGAAGTTTAGTAAGAAAGGGTGGAATGGGTAGATCCAACAGTTGTAATAGAGGGTTAGTAATGAAAGAGGAAGCAATGATATCATTACAAGTAGCAACTTAGAGAAAGCTTATCTAGTGCAAGCCTAGGCAAGCATCCTTAGCTAGGGCTTATATTCTATGCCACTTGCACTAATGGTTAATAGTGTGTATTGTTCATTGATCCTCAGTATTATCTTTATTCAATCATTGTATTTGAATTCATTATATTTCTAGTTCCTTAATTTCACCCACACTTGTGGTTCTCTTAGTCTCTACTTCTTGGCATTCAACATGTGGCCTAACTAGTTGTCTTTCATGTTTCATCTCTGCCTCTCCCCAAGAATATCTAGCCATCCTTCCTGTCCTTTCATGTTCTTTCCTTCCCAGATTATATCCCTCATCCTTAGTTCATCTCCATCCTTGGCATGACACCTTATAGCTAGGATTAGGAAGTGTCCTTATAGGTAGGAATGTAGATCTATTTGCTTTGGTGACTAGCTCCTGCGATGACTAGCTCCTTATATCTCAGAATAACTACTCAAAATGTGACCTTCTTTTCTTCATTATGTAAGCTTAGTTTGGTGTGCTTAGCATGTCCAAGGCTAGTAATACAATGATGTGTATTGCCTGCTTGTGCTTACTGGGTATAACTCCTAATGGTAAGGGTTCATGAGGAATAAGAGTTCATGTTGGGCAGTTTTATAGAATACTAATGAATATAGCCTTGTCCCTATGATCAAGGTTATTTAAGCTAGTTCAGATGGAGTCACATCGCTCGGATCGAGGCATCATTCTCCTCCAGGCTTAGATGGAGGCATAGCTCAATCCGCTATTGATCCATATTTAAACAGGAATGCAACAAATTACACATATAACCATAAAAATAGAGATGCAACATAAATAACACTTGATTTCATTAATATCAAATACTGAAATATGCTTACAAACAGAATGGAAATAAGACTAGCTCGTGCGATGGTAGCTTATCTTTGAGAAGAGATGTGGTGGCTACATGCCTCTAAACTGTGTTACAATGAGGGTCGAAGGCCTATTTATTATTTAGAAACAATGGAAAACCATAAACATCCAAAAACCTAATCCTAGGAGATGAAGCACCAAAACTGTGGGCCCTATTTGGGTCAATTGGTATATCAACTTCTTGGGGTCATAACTGTGGCATACGATCTCCATTTGATGTGCACAATACCTCGTTAGAAAGATCTATCAGAGGAATACAACGTATGACCAATTATTATAGGATTATGACCCTTATTGGCCCTAATTTGCCCCAAAACACGTTGTTTAGGGCCTTAAAACGGCTCTGGAAGTTCAGGGCCCAAAAAACTGCCAAAAATAGTGAATTGTGCTACAATTAAGGAAACTGAAAAAATGAAAGAGATAGTGGTAGGGGTCCAAGTGGAATAGACGGGTAGCCACTAAATCCACCTGGATCAACTATCTTATTATTATTCCCTAGTCTCGGTAACTACATATGTCCTCCTCTTCCCTAGTCCCGGTACTGCATTAACATTAGCCTAGTTTAAATCCTTTATTGTAGAGTTCTGGGAGACTATATTTTATATGTAAATATGGGATTCAAAATTAAGGCATATTTGTAATTCTAAATAATAAAATTGGATGACCATCCCTTCTCAGATTGTAGGAAGTCTTATCAAGAAATTGGAGCAACAATGGTATATCCTTTATATCTGTGATATCACTACTAAACAAAGCACCGCTTCAAATCATATAATGGTTCTTTTTTAAAGAAATGATTTATTAGTAGTAAGGGTTGATGAGGAAAGGTAAAACATTGAAATTGTAGGACAATGAATCATAAGATTGAATTAATGGTTTCCACCTAAGCACTTCAATGTGTACCTCTGTCTAGTGTAGCGAGCCCCCTAAGAACTTTCCCAGTCCCTAGCCTATGAAAGAAATAAGAGAGTAGAGCTTGCTACCACGTGTTATTTTTTATTTCGTTCCTGCTATTAGGATTTTTTCTAGAGAAACTAACTAAACAAACACAATGAATCCATACCTTCTAGCCACTCCCAGATTCATACTTATCACTTACTAAACGAATACATTGAATATCTACCTACCGAGACTATGGTTAGAATAAGTGAAAACACCTTATATAAGGAATCGAACTTAGGCCACCTCTTATTGATAAGGCAAAGGAAGATAGGTGAAATCATGTTATAGAAGCAGGAACCCACAAACTGTCTCTTTCTTCACATCTCAAACTTTACATACTTTCTTGAACTACCTTTACATCTTGAACTTTACATATTGAACTACAACTACCTTGACAACTACTAAGAGGAAAACTACTTATCAGTTGACTTTAAAAATGACTCAGAGAACATCTTTGCTAGTCAAATAAATCTATCCTATCAAGGCGAGCAAGCTCTACAAAGTGCTAGTCATCTAAGGGCGGGTGGATACCAAGTCATGTGAAAAAATAGAACATGCTTTCATTTATTGAAGTAAGGTATAACCTTGGTTTTTCTATATTTTCTTACTTATTTCTTGGGCCTCTCCCCAAATAAAGACACTCCAATGGACTATGTTCTTGGGTTTCTTATCTCTATATTTTCCTTTTCCCAAGCATGATACAAGCCTCTAAGAGGTGGAGCCGCTCACCTGACTATCATTTAGCAGATTTCACCATGTTATTTAGTTCCTTTTGATTTTTTTTTCTTATGTTTTTTTTTGTTTACTATGTTCTTCTTAAATCGTGAGTAATTTCTTGGGTTTCTCAAGAGATAGAAATTGTTTATCCTGAATTATTACTATCACAAAAGTTCATAATTTCTTCAACAACTTTTTTTATTGTGTTCTTCTTAAATCTTGAGTAATTTCTTAGCTTTCTCAAGAAATGGAAATTGTTTATCCTACATTATTACTGTCACAAAAAATCGTAATTTATTCAACAATTGTAGATAACTTGAGTGAAACCCTCTAGTGAATGAAACCAGGAGAGTGAAACCAAGAGACTTATTTTATTAAAAAAAAAACATTGTCCAAAAAACATCTCATACAAAACCCTTTTCAATTTTTTCAAAGCAAAGATTGGAGTGATAAGATAAGCATTCTTGAATTCCCCCAGTAAACTTTGGAATAATCCATGGAAGAAGTACACCCTTTTGCATCAAGCCATGAAGCCCTAGTGCTCCGCTATAGGAACCCTCTCAATTATAGAGAAAGAGAGCTCAAGTAGGTAGAGGTTTTTATAGAATTCCTTTACGGGAGTTAGAAGAGGGCTATGTTTTTTGACTAAATGGATTTCTATGAAATTGGTTGTGTAAAAGCCCACACCAAGAGTAGCTCAAAAGGACTTGTACCTGGGCATAGAGCATAAACCAACGTGTAGTGCAGAGTTTGATGAAGGCAAATAAATACTGACACATAGTAGTAAATATATAAATCACGGTCCCATATGAAGTAAGAACCATGAGGCACGTGGACCTCATGCAAGGTGTCATGTTGTCCATCCGCTCTTCAATGATAGAATTATATAGTATGATCTTATTCTATTTTAAATAAGTATCTAGTACTTTATATATAATATATTGAATCTCTGTTCAAAGTGCTTCTAGATTAAAAATATTCTAAGTGCAGATATGGAGTGTCAACCCATATTGGTATTATAGTTCTAAAGTTTTTTTCTTTTGTTCTGGTTTTTTTTTTGATTGTTTAATATTTTTTCTTTTAAGTTGTAATTTTTTTTTGTTTATTATGAAGTGAATATAATATTATCGTTGTATTACTTAATTCTGGTTTCTTTCACAATTGGTGAAGAGGGGAACTCGAGAATCCAAAAATCCGCCATTCAAATCAGCATATTATTGGGGGGTGAGACGAAAAGGTATTTCCATTTGGGTAGTTCTTGTCTTTCTTGTCTTCTTTTGTTTTTTTTTGCATATATTTACACTCTATTTCATTTTAGTAAATGAATCAATTTGGGAAAGTCAAATGGTGTTAATCGTGTGAAAAGGATAATAAGTATGGAGATTGAATTTTTCATTCATATATATATATATAAGAGCGATGCATTTATAGTAATAAATCATAATAAAAAGTAAAACCTGAGTTTGAAATTGTTGATACAATTCCATGACTACATAGATTTTAGGTTGTACTCTTAATTTAAACAAAAAATATTCTTGTCTCAACCATAGCATTAAATTATTAGCATTCACACTCTCATTACAATCACATCTTTATTTGCAGTTGAGGTTAGAGAATAAATTCTTGAAATTCCTTAATCAATAAGTTAGTTGTTTGACAAGATTTAAGCAAGAGGTTGAAGGAATCATTCTAAGAAAAAAATACTAGTTTCAAGTATCTAATATCATTATCTAAAAATAAAATATGTTGTCATTTTCTTCCTTAGCTAGAGATGAAGATCCATCTAGATGACTATTAGAACATATAATATAATGGGTAGAAAAGAACATATTTTGATCAATTGCATCAAAGCTCATGAAGTAAACCAAAAATATTAAACATCTTAGCTTAATAATACACAATATATTTTTCGATAAATTGTTATAAATGCACTTAGTATTAAATTACCCTATTAATTGAATTATTTGTGTCCATTAATTTCTTTTATAAGGTCTACACATTCACAAAATCGTTAGTGTTTTGAACACTATAATCCAAAGATATATAATTCCAATTTACATTTAGACAATTACATATACTATTTTATTTTACATTTACCACAGGTATAATTACTCTTATGTTTATTATATATTTCCAATTTATATTTAGGAAATTATATATATTATTTATTTTACATTTACCATGGATATAAGTACTCTGATGTTTATTACTCTTTGCATGATTATATAAGTCAATTCTCTATACAAGATTGTAATAAGTCAAATGCTAACTAAACAATATTAACATTGAGTATTTACTCAGAAGATAAAATATTCACCATAGATAATATATCCTAAACTTATTTTGGATTAGTGAATCCTATCTATTATTTGATGGTTGTAATCTTATATATGTGTGTGTGTGTGTGTGTTTGTGTCCTAGATTTAGGCATGGATAATGTTTCAAACATTAAACAATGAGGATCTAAACATGAATGATGAATCAATAGGTGGTTATTAATTGTT
>APFE031112241.1:99384-135807 GCA_000404065.3 Pinus taeda | reverse complement strand
AGTTTTGACCATTTATGAGCAGTTTTTAGTGGAGAACTTTTGGGAGATGATGTAATCAGCTGACCTTGTTCCTTTAGGAAGTGAAGCAACACTTTTAGGGACTTAGGAGCCCCCAGTTTATGGAAATTTATGATTGGGGTTGAAGTGCCCAAAAAGGTCTATAACAAGGGCTTGAAGTGGTTTCCTAAACCTACAAATCTCTAAAGAAACTATGTGTTTTTCAAGTAAACCATTGTGGCCAAGCAGTTGCAAAAGAGGAAAACCTCATGGAAAATTTTAAGGGGTTGTAATGACCTTGGTCTTGTGGTAAATATGTAGATATGATGATAATGGTCCTGATGTTAGTAAATTCATGTATATAATGTAAATATTTTCCTATCACCTTGCATTGTATAAATATGATAAATATTTTGTGGTTACCATGATGTACATGTTGAAGTTGCACTTCCATGATAATGGGAGGCATTTCTCAGTTATACTTGTGTACATGTGGAAGATGATAATTCCACTATGCCCACAAATACAATAACGAATAGTGTCTAAGTGAATCAAAACCCTAACCATCGACCCAGCCTCCATTGATGAGGCTTCAACCAATGATCCTTCCTTAAGGTAACCACTTATAATTATTGATGGCACATTTTTCTAACTCACGGAAACTTGTATTAACTAGGGGGAGTTAAATGGAACCTCAATGACTTCAAGGTGAGGGTAATAACAAAATTTCAACATATACCACCATCTTGGCAAGTTGTGCATGCCGTAAGGAGAAAGAACACATCTCATAAGGGGAACACTTACTTCTCGTGTTTCAGGGCATGTTGTTATAGGAAAGATAATGGCACAACTACAAAGGTTTTGTTATTTTCTGCAGATGAATGAAATAGTTCACAGGTTCAAAATGTGCCATGATAAGCATCAAAAGGGTCATAACTTTTAGGTTGATGATCAATTATGGCTTTACATCAGCAAGGTAAGGATGAAAGGTGAAGGTAAAAGGAAGGTACCCACTTCCATGCATGGATATGTCAAGTATCATTGAGTGAGACTCAAAGGAATGATTCTAGGCAAAGTAAGGTTGATGGAGATCGAAAGGGTGAGGGAGCTATACCCTCACGTCATGTCTGCTCAAACCAAACTTTTGGTGGTCCAAAAGATTCCAGTGGAGAGGAATCATCCAAGAGGATTCTCTAGTTCCTCCAAGTTCAAAAGGTTCAATTCTTTCCAGAAATAATGACAAGTAGTAGAGCCCATCATTTTAAATCCAACATTACTTTCATTTTCTCACTTGGTCTCCACATGAAGGAGAAATCATCCGTTAAAGTTTGTGGTGAATATTTGAAAAGGGGCCATGTGGCATTCCCGCAACTTGACAAATATATTCAAGTTGTTTTGTGAATAGGCTTGTAAGATCCTAAGTTTCCATATTGAGAAAATTGAGTCATGTCCAAGTCACCCACATAGTTTAAGTTGTCATAAGAAAAGTAGGTGTTTTTCCTTAAGATGTCAACATTTCATTTTAAGTACTGTGATAATGTGGTTTCAACGAAGCATTCAAATTTGGAATGCGCATGCACATTTGGAATGCTAGTGTTATGTTATGTTTGAGGCATGAGAGCACATATAAGACTCTAACAAGGGTTGAAGAGGCGGAATATCTAGAGAGGTTGGGGGGTTGTAGTCTCACTTAGAGGTGTAGACAAGTAAGTTAAGCACTATGAGAATTTGTGAAGAAAACTTAAGAAATTTGATGAGTTGCACAAAGACAACTTGGCAACGGTACTAAGTGAACATTCCTTGATCAAACTTGATACCATCTCCTTGGAACTACCACTTTGCAAGACAATGAAGAAACATGAAATATATGTGAAACCCACTAAAGAAGTTGGCAAGGTTGTTGCAACATATATAGGTGGTTTTGTCATGTAGCAAAAGGAGGTGTTAGAACTTGGAAGGTGAACATTTGAGTATACTTTTCGTGGAGTGTCATGGAGGTGCAAGAATCTGATAAGGAGAAAATTACACAAATCTAACAAATAGGCTATATTGGGTTAAGCTATTTCTATTTTGGGACATTCAAATTTGAAGGTGCATTTTATGGAGGTGGTTTCTAAGTGCTTGATAGTAGGGCACATCTTATGGGTATCTTGGACTTTTGGTGTGTTGTAGTGGTGTCAGTGCATTATGTTTGATGAGCACTAGCTAGAATGTGTTACATGAAGACAAAAAGCCCACAAGTTTGAGATTGCTCAACCATTTGGCATTGTAAGGCGTGTTATGCCCTAGTTTTGAGGAGACAATTAAAACCATCTTAGAGTGTGATGGGTTGTACCATGGACTTAGGTCCACTTGCATGGGTTGAGGTGTAAAGGTACCCCATGAGTTGAGGAAAATGGTTGCAATGTTTACCTATATAAATCGTTAATAATATGAGATTAATTAAGTTTTTTTGGAGAATGGAAGAGGAAGATAATAAAGGGGATACATTGAGGTTTGTTGTGAAACAATCAAATGGAAGGAAAAATGTCTCCTATTAGAAAGATTTTTCAAGTTTCCTCTTCAATAGGACTAAATTTTAGTTGGATCTAGGGAGATGGCCTCGAAATTATTGATTCGGTACTCTAAAAATCCAGGACATGACATATCGAAGCTAGTTCATTAGATAGATTCATCTTAGGAAAGGTTGCAAAGGCTAAGGTGAAAATATCGCCCTTTTAATGTGGGTTTTAAACCATTCAATTAAAAATGCCAAAAAACTCAATGCCAATGCTTAATCCATGGTTTCAATATTATTATTTCAGTTTGGCCTTGAATGTTGAGATCTTTATTTCAATCTAGTTATCAGTTTGTCATTTCATTTATCTATTGAGAAGATCTTATGGGCTATAGGGGGTAAGATGGTTATTTTCCAACAACCCTCCCCTAAAACCATATAAATATATCGTGTGCCACATTTTGTTGTTGTAATATTTCAACCACAAAACATTCCTATGAGAATGCCCTTGAAGGGAGGGTATGTAAAGGAAGTTGAAAAAAACAATAATTTATGTTGATTCGAAGGAGGGACATGGATTGTAGGTGTCTCTATAGGTCTTGATAAAGGTGAGGGGGAATGGAGTTTACCTCCTATTACAATGTCTACTATTCCACTATTCGAGGTGTTAGAGGGCACTGAATTTAAGGGTTAGAGGTGAAAGTTCACATGGATCTTACAAATCAGAAGGTATGTGTGATTTAGCATATGATTGCTTATTCAACGGTTGACTTTTTGGGTGATATTTCCTATTAAATGGAAAAAATTGAATCCCTAAAACCTATATAATAAGTAGAGTATGAGCAAATGTTTCCTAAGCTTCAAAGAATCTCTCCATATTTTGTCCATGATATCCATGGAAGTTATGTTAAAGTGTTCATAAATCGTTTTAAGATATCATGTTTGATTCAGTGCACATATACTTCTTCAACTAGTGGTGGAGAGTCCAACCAATGAGTAGGAAATGTTTCTCATTTACAAGGTTTTCATCAATCAAGAATTCTCCCTCTCTACCCAACTCTAAGATAAGGAGTGTCCATAATGGACTTATTATTGTAAAAAAATGCAAATATTGGAGTATATTGAAGTTCAAGGGAAGTGGTTTCCTCAAACTACAAATATCTATAGGAACTATGTGTTTTTCAAGTAAACCATTGTGGCCAAGGAGTTTCAAAAGAGGAATACCTCATGGAAATTTTTGAGGGGTTGTAATGGGCCTGGTCTTGTGGTAAATATGTAGATATGATGTTGTTGACGGTGCTAGACCTGCCAACATTCAGGGGATCAACGCGGTATGAAGTCCCACTTGGACCTCACACCGTTTGGTGTGGGAGTCCCATCCGGTATAATGGCTTGGTTGGCATTGTCTTAATGGTTTTCCTCAACTCTTGCTTGTCAGTGCAGGAGAGTGGTCTACTTTGTCTTTGAGAAGTTAGGTTCACATGCCTGGTGAGTGTAAGTGTCACTTGTGCCAATGATTCTTTCACTGTAGAGGGAGAGGGTGGGAGTGAGTCCCAAGTTGGTTGGGATGAAGTCCCAACTCAGCTAGGAAAACATAACACAATAGGACGTGCACAGCTTCTATAGGAGTAGCTCACATGGATGTGGTAGTCACAACACACAAGGTAAGATAACATGTATAACACTCAATGGATAATTCATAACACACAAGGTAAGATAACATGTATAGCACTCAATGGATAATTCACAACACACAAGGTAAGATAACATGTATAGCACTCAATGGATAATTCTGAACAAGTGCAATGGTTGTTATAGCAATTCTTATGTGAAAGGTCTATCTGGTGTCTCAGAGAGTAGTCTACATAGGCGAGACATTGTTAACAACATATACAACACATTTCCATTAACATATTATGTATTACCACAATTGAAATAGTTCAGATGCAGAACAAAGTTTAAAGCAACATGTATCACAAGCATTAAAGATTATTCTTACAACAATTACAATACATGTGTGAAAATGTGTTGGCCTGTTAGGAAGCTTCTGAATTAATTGAAGGTTGTAAGACACATCGTTACACCATACATCACTAACCCCAGGTGCGGGGCGTTCAAGCCACTACTTAATCCTCAAAGAAAATATTACAGACTCTCTTGTCTATGTGGGGGGAGCTGAGGTGAAAATTTATTTCATGTACAAATGAGGGGGGTATTTATAGCCAAGGGTGAAATTGACCCTTGTGGTTGTTCAACTACCCTCATGATTTTTTGACTTCCATGGCTTTTCGACTTTACAAGACTCTTTGTACAACAAGTGGGTCTCTTGAACTTCCACGTTACATTACATTGATTAACAACATAGCCCATAGTAGAGATGTGGGCGACATGACTCATGACATGACTCGACATGACAGTGGTGGTACATTCATGCTGTTGCTAGAGTGTATGCTGAGCTACAGTGTTGCTCGGTGATGGATATCTTCATGGTGTATCACAGCTTCACCTCCACATGGTGAAGTGTGAGGAGTCTTTGATGGTATTTGGTTCAATTGATGAAGCTTTGGCATGTTGTTCCTTCTTGCATGTCAGGAGGCTTGACAGGATCATTTACTCATGAAGGTGAATGTTCATCCATTCTTGAGCACATCTCTTCGCATGCATCATTCGTTCTTCTGTTGGTGAACCTATGCTTTTGGATGTGCTCCCTTCGTTCATCCCGTTCATCGTCGTTCCATGTTTCTTGGTGTACCCGTACCTGTAGTCACTCATGACGAGACAACATAAAATCCAAAACCTCCTAGTCTACCATGACACATGATCATTTCGGATGTAGGTGACCGCGAGGGGAAGCAAGTTTGTGAAGCGGGATGATGGCTCCAGGCACTACTGATGAAAACTATGCAAGAGTCACTAAGTGATGGAGATGGACAATCCAAGTCGACAATGACTCTCTGCGAAGTTTTGCTCGGCTAGAAGGCAAAATTACGGAAATTTTGGGAGGGACAGTCTTGGTTACAAAAAGAAAAGATAGGCAGGATCTGCGCAATTTCTAAAACAAGTGGGAAGTAAGGGTTTTAAGGCTAAATTTGCGCAATTCTCTAGGGGAACAATTCGGGGTGCAAGGAGGGTTAGTAGGCAGAGATTGCACAATTTTCACGAGGAACTACCCGGGAGCCTGGTAACCAAAACTGTGCAATTCCTAGAGGGAATTGGCACCTTGTTGCTAGGTCACTGGAAGCCAAAACTACGCAATTCCTAGAGGGAACCGGTAGTTGGTTGCTAGGTCACTAGCAACAGAGACTGCACAATTCCTAGAGGGAACTGGCAGTATGCTGCTTGGAGCTACTAGCAAGGGAAACTGCACTGAGGGCGGGAGGATGGCCTGTTGATCATCTCTGCACAACTTTTGAGTTGAGCAGACTGCTGGGTAGCAGAAGGCCTACTCATGAAAATTGCATAATTTCTTGGATGAGTAGTCGGTCAACTGCCGAGATGACTGACTGGGGAAACTACGTAATTTTCTAAGGGAGACAGGGCGAGCATGTGGTGTCTGTTTGGCCTATCTGCACAATTTTCTCATTCAACTAAGCGAGTAAGGTCAGTGGCCTCTACACAATATTTGAGGGGAGACAATCCTGGGGTGACTGCCGGGTTCGGCTATTCAGGCAGTCAACATGAATGTTGATTGGATTTCTTGTGGGCAGCGCAAATTGAAAATACTTGCTTGGTTCTTCCACGCTGTTCTAGTTGACAGTCAATCAAGTCGATGAAGGGGTGATGGTCTGACTATTAGAGGGGAGTCCGATTGTCAGAACTTTTAGCAAAATTACTAAGTGTGTGAATGATCGAAAGATGCATATGTGATCGTGAAAACACACACTAACATGACTTGAAGATGAGAAGACTCAAACATCCAGACACACATGTTTAACATGACTGATTGATGGTGTAAGCGACAAGCATGACACTCGTGATTGATCATTGATCAACTGTGATGATGTTTGTGTAATAGTGAATGTGACTCCATGTGTGAGTGTGACAAATTCTTTTATAGTGGACACAACAAGTACACATGAAGAGAGGACTTTGAGCATAACCAGAACATGGTCATTAGCATGACGTAGACTCCAACATGCAGAAACTCGAATGAAATGCAAAAGCAAGGCAGATGCAAAGACTCACACAGGCTCATGGAGTGAACCTCGGGGTGTGTAGTCATCAAGAGAAACTCTCAAGGGAGGCTCTGAAATTGGGTGTGGGCCAAAATTTTGGAGGGTGGTTGTAGCTACTACAACACTTGGTGACACATTGGTAGAACTCCAACTTCTCTATTTCGGTTCATTGCTAGCACAGGGCCTTGGAATTTCATGGGGTATTGAATTGATGTACGGGTTACTTCGGCTTGCCCACTTATCCAATGGACACAGATGGTTCACCCTTTGCCAAATCAGTCAAACACAATCAAAAGTTTAGCTTGATCTCAGTGTTTTGAATTCAGGAAGGGTAGTTTAGCTCACAAGTTGAATATTTTCAGAGTATAAGTTTTCATATTTGGTGTTGCTCTGCTACCAGCAGGCCTGGATAATACCCCGATGGAGTCACACAAGAACACACACATTGCTCCACTACCAGCGAGCCTAGTTAGTACCCTTGTGGAGTTGCATGCTTCACATCAATGTGCAGGAAGACTTTCTCTTCTTTCACCTTTGTATTTTTCAAGAGAACTGTGCATAGGAACTTATTTATTTTTAGGGTAGAAGATAGATATCAACGTATTGAGAGCAGAAGAGGTTGTTCCTTCCGATAAGCATGTAAGACCTCTGACATAGGTTTGCTCATTTGGATTTTCCCTTCCCTGTTTCTACTGGTTGGATGAGCTTGAACACACAAGGAAGAAGGGTGAGTATAGGCATGGGGATTCCTAGTGTGGACATAGGTTCATGGCTGGACCAAAGCTTCCCTTACATATGGATCATATTTTCCGTCAAGACTTCATCGGCCAAAGGTTATAACCAAGAATAAAGAAGATGGACACAAGATTGGCCAAGTGCTCTAGTGTCACAAGTCTCTTCAAATTTCAACCACATACTCTATTCAAAAGATAGAACGTAGTAGTTGGCAGCATTTATTTCCATAAACAAAAATAGTAATATACGAAGAAAAAAAACAAACATAAACAAAAATAGTAAGAAAAAAAAAAAAGTAAAAACAAAGATGATAAGCAAATAAAACAAGATGAAAACAACAAGCAATAAGCAGACTATGTACATAGCATAGGTGCGGCCCGACCTACCGAAAATAATGCTTGAGATCTTGGCCATTGACAGGAAGGTTGTCAATCCTCTGTTCAAGTGATTTCAAATGGTACGTGTGTGGGCCAAGCTTGTCTTGGACTGTGTATGGACCAATCCACAGGGACTGGAGCTTCGTATGTTTGCCTTTGTCTTCATGAGGCTTATCCCATTTCAGAACTAAGTCACCCGCATCGAAGTTAGCTTTCCTTGCAGACTTCTTATCGAACCATCTCTTGGTACGGTTGTGGTGGAGTGTGAATTTTTCTTTTGCTTTCATCCTTTCTTCCTGAAGCTTATGGAGAGCATCCATCCTATGTTGAACTAGATGGCAAGGCTTGCCTTAGGATTCTTGGGAAAGCTAAAGTGAAGGCAAGTAGATATTTTGTGGAAGAATGGCTTCTCTACCATAAAATAGGAAGTACGATGAGGTTTTTAGAGAGGGATTACGTGTTATACGGTCAACTCATAATGCATTCGTCAGGGTAGTATTCTAGTTACGCTACTTAGAGAAAATGGTCTTCTTGATTATATGGATGAGGTTTTTATTCATGGACTCTACTAGACTGTTTCCTTGTGGGTAGTAGTTCGATGAATGCTTTACCACAATACCACTCTATAATCCAAAGTCACAAAGTTTCAACGATGAAAATTAAGTTGCATTATAAAAAATAAGTGATACCAGAAAGCCAAAATGTGAGATGATATTATGCTGGAGGAAACTGATGACCTCCAATTCGTTCACTTACTTGAGTGGAACTTCTTCTGTCCACCACGTGAAGTAGTCAGTGCTATTAGGATATAGTGGTGTTGTTTTGATGAATGAGCAAAAATTTCCCCAATGATGTCCAGGCCCCATTGTTGGAGTGGTTTGGTCACTGCAACAGGGTGTAGTGGGGCTACTAATCTTCGTGTTCTATCAGGACATCGCTGATAGACTGGGCACTTGCGGGCATAATCATATCCATCGTTGAACAATGTGGGCCAGTAAAAACTAGCTCGCATAACTTTGTGTGTAGTGGTATTTCCCATAAAGTGACCCTCGACGAGTTTTTCATGCAGATATTGAAGTACCTTCTCTAATTCATGTGCCTCCAGGCACCTCAACAGAACTCCATTATTGTGCTTTCTGTAAAGCACTCCGTGCACTGACTGATATGCTAAGGCTTTTAAGTGCAATGCCCTCTTCTATCTGATAGAAAAGTGAGAGGGTATGGTGTTGGGCAGCAGATCCCCCCACAACATGCTTTTGGGGTTGAAAGCCCAAGTTTTGGTCAATGTAACGTAAGAACTCCACGAAATGTGAGCGCAGAGCGTGGAAGTCTAGGGTTTTTCGCCCTAAAATAATGTAAAGTTGTGTTGGTCTACCCATGGTCCGTGGACCATGGGATTATATAAATAGAGCGAGGCTCTAAGTGTAAAGAGAGTCTTAATTTTGAAGAAGCAAGTCATAAATAGGTGCGAAGGAATGGTTAGAGGATAGAAGTGGATCTGAAGTGTATTGTGTCATAGTAGTAGGTAGAGGCTCTGTAGCTAAGTGCGTAGAGGCCTAGTAGAGTCCGCAGATGAGTGCACGGACCCGTGCAGCTGAGTGCGTAGGGTGGAGTTGGGTTTGTATTGAATTGAAATTGAAAAGGATCATTAATAAAGCTAAGTTGATTCAGCATATTGTGCATCTATCTCATAGATCTATATTTTGATGTTATGTGTTAATGGTATCTGTTTATTTATTTGTGTGGACTTGTATGTATTCTTATGAATGAAAACCTTCAAATTAATTAACGAACATAACCTAATTAAGGAAGACTTGGGTAATTAGCACTAGTCGCACTACAGCTGGAGTTGCGTGAAGGCAGTTCCACAAGATGCAAGGAGCTCATTGGTGCACGTAACCTAGTAAGCGCGAAGGTTGAATCTCATACCTATCGCCCCATATCATACATACCTAAGGTGCGGAAACCTGGTTCCAGCACCCTCCCATACTACTTCGGGTGAGACCTCAGTCCGCACTCCATGGATTGTTGTCCAAAGGGCTAGTAGTACCAAGATTTGCTTGGCAAATTCAGTTGAACCAGGGTCAGACCCCACGTAGCCAACAAATGGTTCCATTGCCGTGACTAAGATCTACCTGAGGGATGTTTGATGTCGTGCCACTAGAACCCAACAAAGAAGGAAATTGAAGAGTGGTTGGACAAGAGAATCACGAGTTCGCGACACAGGAAAACAGGACTCTGCAAGTATCTAAGAAAAAGTGGCTAGATTGCTATGTATATACGAAAATCCATAAGATTTTCTTTGCATCCTTACCTTCTGAACTATATGAGTGGATCGCGAGGTTAGCCGACAGCCAAGGAAGGTGTAGGCTCGACTAACCGATAGTGTGGACTCCAGAATTAGTGAGCAGACTGGAGGCATTAGAACATAAGATTGCGTGAGCTATGGACCATTGGCTCGACCGGACAATAGGAGGATTTATCACTGAGCTTGCAATAGACACGACCATGAGCTATAATGAAGAAGAACAACAATTTCTCAAAGGACTCCGAGGTAAGTATATTAAGTCTTTGAATACTTGGATTAAGATGTTGTTTTGTGAAAAGAGGGTCATGTGAATACATTAATGTTTGGGACAACGTGGAGCGGAAAAATCTACAAAAGTAGAGAAGAGTTGGAAAGTAGTCCCTTAATTTCACTTTTACGAGAGAGTGAGGAAGAGCTCGCTAAGGTCTCTCTGAGAAGCGAGGTCAGTTTGATAAGGCAGTGCATTCCGCGGTTGCCACCTCCACCCATGCCACTCCCCACTTCACCTCCCTCACATACATCTCCACCCACTCTATCTCCACCACCTCCACTGTTCAGTATGGCGAGCACAATCAAGTTACCAGTATTCAAAGGGGTATGGAATGAAGATCCGAACCAATTCTGGTTCGTGGTAAGAGCAGCATGGGAAGTGCAAGGTGTCACGAATGACAATATTAAGAAGGCTACATTGGTGAGCGCACTACAAGATCGTGCGTTGACATGGTATGTCAAGCACTCTAATTACCACCAAAATGCAGGGATAGCAGAAATCTAGATCGCACTGAACAGGGAGTTCAGTAGGCCAAATTCAGAAACACAATCAATCATCAGGTTTAAGAGATCGCGATGCTCCTAGGTGAGACTCCATGGGATTTGGATTAGAGGCTGAATAGTATGATCCGTGAAGCCAATAGGGCACTGATGGACGGATAGCATCACACATGGTTTGTGGCATCTCTGACACTGCACTTGAGGATGGTGCTGTCACGACAGAAGCTTTCCGCCCAAGCTGAATCATTGGAAATGGCAATGATGTTGCATGAGACCCTGATTATAAGACCCTGGGTTGGGATTTCAACAAATTCATGTGAAACTACAAAATCTATGCCTGGAAATGTAGAGTTTGAAGCAGGATAGGGCACCAAAGCTAGAAGGGTGTGAGGAAGTAAGGTGCATAAAATGTAAAGGCCAGGGCCATGACAAGGATCACTGTCCAGTGTTCGCGAACTACTTGGTAGGAGGACGGCCAATGCCATTGAGACTAGAGGCACATGTAGGGATGAGTGTGACACCCGCGTTATGGTGCGTGATTTGTTAGGTAGGAGGAAAACACATGGCGAATAATTGTCATTTGTTGTAGAAGCATACACAGACTCCTTAGCAGTTGTTTTGTAATTTCTGCAGGTCGGTAGGCCACGACGAGTGCACTTGTCATAGTTATGAGTTAATGATGGATGAGACCCTAGCCTATAGGGGGCAGACAAAAACACGAGCCCTCAACCAAACTATGGGGATGGCGCATGCTAGATTTCAGGGGCGAGGTCAAGTATGAGGAGGAATGGGACCAGGAAGGGGTTGCATACAATTAATTTGTTACAATTGTGTAGGACTAGGGCACTACACCCACAGTTGTACCAACCCGACGAGGATATCCTGTTTGTATTTTGCTCAATTTGATCATATGAAACAGTAGATTGTCCTACGTTGATCACACAGATGCACAAAAAAGGGTTATTTCAGCCTCCTCCGACTCAGAATATACAAATGATTAGGTATGAACCATGTGAAGAAGATCCAAATGTGAACTTGATGCTCAAAAGTGGTGTGACCATGAGGGAGGATAAGGGGAAGCAACTAGAGGAAGATACATGGGTTCGCAAGACTCCCATGAAGGAACCTGAGTTTGACTTAGAACACACAAAGGAGACGTTCATGGAAGCTAAGAAGAGCTTCACGGAGGCCTCCACTTTAGGTAGTAAGGATCAACCAAAGCCATGAATGGATCCTTCCATGCTTACTACCTTTCTGGAGACATGCATGAAATTGCTGTGCGACAACAAGGTAGTTAAGGGACTACATGAGCTGATCACCAGCTGTGCAGGGTTAGGAGAACCGCACATAGTCCAAAAACTAGGAAAGCATGCATTATGCACTGGGAGGGAAATGAGATTGACGGCGTAGATTGGTGAGTAAGAAATGGATCAGGTCATCCTAGATCTAGGATCGGGTGCGAATGTGTTACCAAAGCAAACATGGGAATGCATGGGCAGGCCCACGTTACAGTGGTCCCCTATTCAATTATGAATGGCAATCCAACAGAAGATTTTTCCCATGGGGAGGTTGCAAGGGGTAACAGTTGATCTCAAAGGTGCAAGCATGCAGATGGAATTTGAAGTGATAGAGATTGTTGATGACAGCCATCCCTATCTCACCCTGTTAGGAATAGATTGGGCCATGATATGAACGAAGTAATCAACTTGAACAAGCGGAAGATGATATTCGAAAAAAAATCACTACGCGTAGTAGTCTCACTAGACCCAGCAGAAGGGGCTCGCTACACTAAACCAGTGCACGACGATGATAGCGACAATGTGCTAGATTATATTTACCAGATAATGATGTGAGACCAAGATCGGGAGAATCCGACTGTAGCTGGGAGAATCTTGTGGGAGCACGACAACTCTTGTACTTCAAATATAGAAGAAGAAGTAGAGCGTTGGCAAAACCGGTTGCACGAAGTCAAAATGCTAAATTACAATATGATGATTAGATCACTGTGTTGTGTGACAGCAAAGGCAAGGGAACTACCAACATATGATGGAGTGACAATGGTGGATGAATTCCTGGACAAATTTGAAAGCACAGTACCATATCAACAACGGTTCGATGCGCTGAAATGGGCACTGCGCACAACACCTGCACGATGGTGGAGTACACGTCAAGGCCAGTTTGAGGACTGGCACAGATGTAGAAGGATGATGTACCTACATTTTAGAAGACCCCAGCTTTGAACAAGAGTCGAGAAGCCAGGATAGAGTAGCTTGTGCACTCACCTGTGTCAATGGGTACAGACGTGTGCTGTGCAGTCCACATGAACATACCCCAAACTAGGGATTGAAAATCGAAAGAGAACATAGTGACAGGAAAAGTGACGCGCACCACAAACATTCCATGCAGAAGCATTCGAGAAGGTATGTGGAATCCTGAACAGGGTTCACCAGGCGAGATGAACTGATTGGGACCTGCGCGTACTAATAGTTTGATGGGCCTATAGGGCCATGAGCAAAAATCGGAGCGCAGAAATGATTCCAACGCTGAAGAGCAGAGATGAGACCATAAGAGCAGAGAGGGATCCCCATACAATAGCTTCCATAGTTGTGACAGTACGTGAGGACACAGGTGAAGGAATTATGTAGTTATAGGAAGCCATTCAATGAGGGAACTTGAAACTTCACGAACTCGAAGAAGATCGGGTGCGGTTGGGAAAGAAAAGCAGGTTATTGGACGAAGAAATCAACAAACTAGAAATTGAAATCGTGCAAGCATGTTGCACCGAGAAACTAGGCATGACAGGACAAGGTATAGGTAGCCATACAACTGCATTAGAAGAATTTGTGGCTCTGCTACCATGGCTACCATTGCACCTTACTAGACGAACTAACCAGGGGAGTGCACTATATAAGGAAGAACATGAAGCATTAAATGATGAGAGGGTAATTGAAGGGTGCCCGTGGATTGGACTGGAAGGTATATTGAAGCCTCGCACAGGTGGTGCGACCACCTGACTATCCGTAGAGAGCATAGTCTCAGCACTAGAATCAATTGAAAGAGAGCGCGGGACTATGAAAGAGTCTGTATGGGAGCTGTGCAATAAGGAGGTTGCACGCAGGATCATATGTCATAGGGATCGTAGCCACACATAGGGGGTTGCGCAGGTAGGCTGGGAGGTAACTGTTGGTGTCACTGTTCATGACAAGAGGTGCAATTTAAGGCAAAAAGGAGTGGGCGGTGGGCAATTAAGACACAAATTAACAGCTATATTTGGGACGATCTACCGCCAAGAAGGCATTAATGACTCAGAAGTGGGGGGAGGGGTTGAATCCAAATTCAAAAGATGATATAAAACCACCAGGGCTAGCCACAAGGCAACACTTGGTTGTTTAAGAATTGAGCAAGAATAAAGCATTGAGCACCACATACTCTCACCACCCTCAAGTGTAGAGACGATGACGACTGCTAGAACAAGAATGTGATTTTCCAAAGTTACCCCGGAGCCCTGTATGGCCCATGAGGAGCCTAGAGAGGTGGCAGCCACACCAGAAGTTCCAAAATCACCACGAATGTTGTGGCTACAGAAATATAAGCAAACGATGGGGCCAGTCCGTGTATCCCCAAGAAACCCACGGTTTGGCAAATTATCAATGGCAGAGAAGGGAAAAGTCATCACCATTGAAATAGTGGAGGAGGAGGAAGACTTGCAAGCTCTAATTACTCGAATTGAGGCACAAGACAATGTGGTGAAGGATGTCTTCCAAATGCCTTCCATGACAAAGTTACCTCCATACGTCCCCCCGTGGAAGGGGAAAGCCAAGATACCGAAGGATCTGGAGGCCACGAAGAGTTCACTTTAGACCCCACTCCTCCCCGATTATATAAGCTTTGAAGATCCTCCATTGGGACGAGTACCTACCATGAAGTTCAAGGATTGGGACCTTGCAGACAGCGAGAAGTTCCCAGAGTTGGCCACAGAAGGTTAATGAAGCAGAAATGGTTGTGCGGTGAGGAGAGGGTTGGGTTACTCCATCAGTGATGGATACCCCACTACCATCGCACTCTCATCACCTCTTTTGTCATCAGGCAGCTGCTGTGCCTGGTGCATGATGGGTATCTCTAGTTGAAGGAGCCTATTTCCATCACGGCCGATCTAATTCACCGAATTTCTCGACTGCCAGTCAAAGGAAACGACCCCACGGCCATAGCAGGAAAAAGCAACAATTTGGCCCTCACAGAAGCCATGAAGGCCAAGTATAAACTAGAAAAGAAAAAGAGGGGGTATGCAATAGCAAGCATTAAAGACAAAGGGGTGTGCGTAGCCACCCCGCTGATAGCCGGTAAGCTAATGAGGAAATTCTGCGCCGACGAAGTACCAACATCTGTGATTGCGTTAGCAGAGCAGTGCGCAAAAGGGGTCCAGTTCAACCATGCGCAGTTCCTCTGCGACGAGTTTTTGATGAACTGTAGGGAGGCCCAAGAGTAGGGTAAGACCTTCCACTACGCGTGGTTTCTCTTATCCATCTTGTTGTTGCCGGGGAGCTGCTAGAGGATAGCCAGTTTCCCACTATTGAGGATGATATGCTTGAGGCTATGAGGTACACCTCACTTTGGGCTACGAAAGATGTGAAGAGGATTCATGAGATAAAGGTGTTCTGGGTGTTTGTGGAGGCGAACATCTGAATGTGGATCAACCAAAGGCCACGCTTGTCCCCTACGGTTCATAACATATTACAGAGAATGACAAAATTCAAGGCAGATATGCATAACCCATATATCCAGGCATGCAAGGATCCATCACAAAAATATGTGAAGCTTCTGTTCATCGCAATAGATGATGCGATCTTCACAATAATGGAGTCATGGTCTCTGGGGTGGCGTGCCCTGAACCTGGTAGAAATGGAGAAGGCCGCATCCTAGCAAAGAAAGAAGGACACCAAGTTGTGCATCACGTAGCTGGCTGAAAAGCGGTGCTAGGAACAAGAAGCAGCCACACAACAGAAGGCGACTAAAGCAGCAGCAATAGCGCAAACGATAGCAACCACAACAACACTAACCAGAGAGCCCGAGGAGGGCCAGGAGATGTCCACAGGGTAGCAGACCGGGGAAGTGGATAGGGCAGAAGAACGCGCAGACCCCAGTTCCACACCGACCTAACTCAAGAGGTCGCACGGCCCTGAGAAAGCAGCTCCCTGGAAGAAGGTAAAAGCCACGAAGACATCCATCGACCCGATCATGCTCACAGAAGGTGATCTATTTGATATCAGTGAAACGATTCGAGAGGTCGTACAGGACGCGCTTCAGGAATTGAGAATGGAGCAGAACAATGTGTTGGGGGTGCTTAGCATGTAGCTATAAGGCTTATAGGTACAGGCCCCCCAAACAAGTACAATGGCCTAGTACGTCGCAACAGGAACCACTGAGGCCGAACAGACGCTACGTGCCCGTATGGCCAACACCTTCGTGTTGCCTGAAGGCGCGCTAGCAACAGCAAGCGAGGGTGACCAAGCTGCAATTAGCAGCATAAAAGGAATCAACTTGAACTTGGTCGCCCTACCACGGGAAACTCTGTACTAGCTGTAGGATGGGGTCATTGTAGAACTCCGCGCCTAAGAGGGCCGAGTGATCTAGGTCCTGACAGAGCATAAAATCAACATGGACTAGTTCAGCATCCACTGTGATGAGTTGGTTGAGTAGGCTCGTGGACTGGAACAGGCAGTAGAGGATGCGTGTAGGAGTTTCCTAGAGTTGGTCGTGCCGACAAAACTACCAGTGGCAGAGCGGGTCGATAGATTGGCGGCCAGATTCTGCGAGGCTAGGGAGGAAATGACGAAGGTTCAGTTGGAGCTGAACTTGCATATCACCAAGCTGCGATTGAAGGCACAGCCCTCCATGCCCCTAGAAGTTAGAGAGAAGTGCGCCCACGCTATCCAGATGGGCTTGGAACAAATTGACCAGGCAACACAGGATTGCACCAAGATGTTGGAGCAAGCAATCACCATGCTTACGCACCTGCAGGAAGACCCAAATCTACAGGGCCTAGAGACAGAGGTGCGTGAGTTACAATAGGAGTACGATAGTGTCCGGGGCATCGTGCTGATGGTTGACCTTACACAATAACTTGCCAGACTACAACAGGCAAGGGAACTGAAGGACCAATTGGATGCCACGCACTAAAAAGAAGCCCTCCTTAAAGAACGCATCCAACCATGGATCGATGAAGCGTTCACAATTATAACTACCATTGAAGGGAAGCTGGCATAGATGCAGGAACTTTATGCGGTTGGATAGGAATGTGACTCTCCTCACGAAGGTTTAGAGATATGTGTGCAACAGATACAACAGATAGCTGAACAGTGTGCTGTGGAAACCCAAGCTACGCGAGACATCCTAGATGGACTTCGCACCAAGATCGCCGCACCAGCCAAGTGACTCGGGAAGAGTCATGTTGATTGTTTTGGGGGCTTGTGGGGTAGCGGATCCCCCCACAACATGTTTTTAGGGCTGAAAGCCCGAGTTTTGGTCAATGTAATATAAAAACTCCACGAAACGTGGGCGCGAAGTCCGGAAGTCTAGGGTTGTCTGCCCTAAAATAATGTAAAGTTGTGTCAGCCTACCCATGGTCCGTGGACCATGGGATTGTATAAATAGAGCGAGTCTCTAAGTGTAAAGAGAGTCTTAATTTTTAACAAACAAGTCATAGATAGATGAGAAGGCATGGTTAGAGGATAGAAGTGGATCTGAAGTGTATTGGGTTGTAGTAGTAGGTAGAGGCTCTGCAACTGAGTGTGCAGAGGCCTAGTAGAGTCCGTAGCTAAGTGCGTTGACCCTTGTAGTTGAGTGCATAAGGCGGAGTTGGGTCTGTATTGAATTGAACTTGAAAAGGATCATTAATAAAGCTAAGTTGATTCAGCATATTGTGCATCTGTTTTGTAGATCTATATTTTGATGTTATGCATTAATGGTATCTATTTATTTATATGCGCACACTTGTATGTATGCTTATCAATGAAAACCTTCTAAGTAATTAACAAATAGAACCTAATTAAGTAAGAGTTGGGTAATTAACATTGGTCGCACTGCAGCTGGAGCTACGCGAAGGCAGTTCTACATGATGTAAGGAGCTCGCTGGTGTGAGTAACCTAGTAAGTGCGAAGGTTGAATCACTTACCTATTGCCCCATATCAGACATCCCTGGGGTGTGGATACCTGGTTCCAACACCTTCCCATACTACTTTGAGTGAGACCTCAGTCCGTGCTCCGTTGAATGTTGTCGAAAGGGCTAGTAGTACTCGGATTTGCTTGGCTAATTCATTGCTGAACTTGGGTCAGGCCCCACGTAGACAACATATGGTGGCGGTCACTAGATCGACCTTCGTTCTTTGCGCGGCGGCAAGCAGCCTGCCCTCGTGGCATCCCTGTTCATCCGGAGCGAAAAACCAGGAGGGCCTGCTACCAAGTTTGGTTTGTCGAATTCTGCTGGTGGAAGCTCTTCAAATTTATGTTCCAATTTGGTAATAATCCGCTTAACTCAGGAGGCCACCATTTTCCTAGAGAAAGCTTGAAAGATGGCGACATTAGGTGTATTTTGTTCGGGGTAATTTTCGTTTGGTGCGAGTGCGGGCCGGTGGGGTTCAATTTGGAGCTGGAAGCCCTGTGCAATACCCTATCTCGATCAGTTGCCATGAAGACCTTGTCGTGGAAGGCTTCATCCTCTGGTCCTCTTCCTACTGAAGAATCACCCTCCCAAGCATGAGTTCTAGCTCTGCTTCGATGTGGTGGAAAAATAGTTGGGAGCTCGCGACGAGGTTTGAGCGGGTCATGAGGTGGTAGAGGTGGAGGATGGCTGGGGGTCTGCCGAGGGGGAGGTGTTAGGAGAGGTGGAAAACAGGGGATGAAATGCGGAGAATAGTCACAGACAGAGGAGCTGAGGTGGTGGACGTTGAGGTGGAGTGAAAAGCGGCTCTAGAGCATCTGATGTTCAAGAAGGACAAGTCCATCACCAATGTTGTGGGGAAATTTGTTGAGAACTCATTGTTAATCTAATGAATCGAATGGATGTTGTTGAACACATCCGGAGAGAAGAACATGTGTTGTAGATGGCAACCTTGGAGTGGCTTCACTACTTCCAAAGTCAACTCAGGGAGCGTGTAGTTGTGGTGAGGTCAAAATCTGCTCTTAGAGAAAGTTCAAAAGTTGGAGACCTAGATGGCACACTTCGAAAGGCACGTCCAGTGCGACTTCCTCCCTCCGCTGCCTCCTGGAACTAGACTGAACAACCCTGCATCCATTACTTTTGGTGACTAGTATGTTTTCTGCAGTATTTTTTTATTTTAGTAGTGTTCTGGTGCCTATGGCCTAATTGGTTCTGGTTTCTGCCTTTAGAGACCCTTTTGTATTTTCATCATATGGTGAACTTTTTGGTCAACAAACCCAGTCGGGATGAGACCACCTATTTTGACGACATCTATATGTACTCCTTTCTCCGAAATTAATAGAAGATTAACTTACCAAAAAAAAAAAATTATTAACGTAAGATATATATAGATATATATATATGTGTGTGTGTGTGTGTGTGTGTGTGTGTGTGTGTGTGTGAATTCATCTTAATTTTGTATCATGTTTAGAGAAATCAAATCTTTTGAGGTGTTCTATTTTTCTATTCTACATTCTAAAAAAGGTTGGCACTTCAAAAGATTTAATCCCTCTAAGTATATCTTAAATCTAGATCGGAAACCCTATAAATAGAATCACTTAAAAATACATCACACCCAGGTGGGACTACTTCCTCTTACCAGTACTCCCAAAAAATTGACACCCCGTGGAGGCCTTTGAGTAGGCCATGCTCATAGAGGCCATGACAGACTACCCTTGAGCTAGTAGGAAGGTGGGAAGATCAAGTTTATAGTTGATATTAAAATAATTTTTTGATATTAATATATTTTTTAAAGTCACATGAAGGAATTATATTTCTTGCTTATTTGATTAGAAACAAATATTTTTGTATTTATAAATACTTTTTTTGAATGCTACTAGAGAACTCCATGTTAAACCTTTGTAAAATTACACAATCTAAATCATGAAATAAGAATTTTTCATTTGCAATTACTTATTTTTATATTTTTTAATTTAAAGTAGAAAATGAAATAGGCTTACTATATATTTTTTAATTTAAAATAGACATTGAAATATGTTTATAAATGTATCTAATTTAGAAGAATTTTAATTTAATTACCAATAATTATTAGATAGATAATAGAAATTTGATTTCAAAGGTTGTCATATCCTTATTCTTCTTTCTTCTTTTCAATTTAATTTTTAAAATAATATGTCCACAAGTATATATTTAGTTTTTATTTATGATACTGAAAGTTGATTTACTATGTTTTATTTGCTACATGCTTTGTTAAATGTATATATGTTTAACTTATATATCAATTATTTTTTAATAATAATAATTAATAATAATATTTACTTAATTTTTATATTATTTTGTTTTAATATTGGTAATGTACCATTACTATGAATTAAGTGTTTTGATGTTTAGTATGAATTGATGTCTATTTTATTATATGACTGTGCCACTATCATTATTAATCTTTTTCTACAATAGTATGTTTGAATCCTATATTGAGCACAACAAATATTAGTTCCCCTATATTAAATTAAAAAAAAGGATATTAGTATTAAAAAATATTATAATAATATTGTAAAAAAATTAAAAAATATAAAATATTTTTGTTTATAAATTTTCTTTTATTATTTCATTAAATTATTAATACTCCACTTATATATATAAACACATTATAATAAACATTATTTTAATTCAAAATAGTATAATTTTTTTTTATTAACTATAAAACTTTCATCCTAAATTTTAAAAATGCTTCATTTCTGAAATTTTGATGTTTAAAATAGATTTACAGTAATCTACCCATATTCACAAGACCAGAAGCATACCTAAAACGAACCTGTGCAATAGCGGTGACGATGCTAGTTTCTCCCGAAAGGGAATTAACCACAAGTAAGCTTGCTTTCTGAATATGAAACTGTATTTGTTTTTATTAAGAAATATATAAGATATTAACAAAATCTTAAGAATATATATGAATTATTGGGTAAATGAAAATATTATCGGCCAATAAAAATTTAAATGAAGTTTAATGAACGAATTTTGAAAATAGAAATTGAAATAAAATTTAATTAACACAATTTGAATATTTTGAAACAGCTTTTTCAGAGGGAATAACAAAATGTTTAGAGTCGAAAGAAAACACACCAAGCTAAACGGAAAACATAAGAGAGAAAAGTTGAGTAATCTTTCAACAGAATCAATAGTGTAACTAAAAATACATTATATCATATAGCCTCTTTGACTATGGCCATTATTAGAGATTATTATTATATATAGAGTATAGAAGAAGCATGTGCTTTGATTGTCGTTCGCGGGGTTAGGTATGCGGGGAATTATTTTTTAATATATTCATTGTTGCAGTCATGCGCATAGTACAAAAGGCTATAGTCTACCGAATTGACAAATCTGTTGTAAAAGGTTCTCCAGAGCATAAAGCTATAAGAGTGTCATTGACAGCTCCATATTGAAAAACATGTACCCACATTGCAATAAGGAAAACAGTGGTGGCATTAAAAAAATAATGTGCACTTATAAGTTCCATGCAGAAAGACAGGGACAGCAATAAAAAAAAAATCAATTGGTCAAGGTTCATTATTAAAGAAGTAAAGTGCACTGTTAGAAAGAGAAGGACAACATTACAAAACTATTAGTTGGACTAGGTTCATTATTATAATTTAAATGCAACATTGCAAAGAATATAGTTTTTTAATATTATGGAAAGCCAAGTTTCGAAGTGGGTAGATATCAAGCACCATGCATCTTATTGATGATTGCTTTATTGGTTTTTCATCTTATCTCTTAAATATTAAAATATTCTCATTCAATATTGAAACAGTGTGGAAAAGCAATAAAGTATTTATTGATTTACTGCATAGTGTTTAGATTAATAAAATTTTGATATTCTAACAACACTGACCTATCGTGCACCTATGGTGCAGCATAAATAATAATAACATATCCACAATTACATAGAGTTGGACTTATAGTGCTTAGACAAACAAAATTTTGATATTATAACATCAGCGACCTATCAGTGCAGCATGAATAATAACACTAATATATCCACAATACAGAATTGGATTTGGTCTTCACATGTTCATTTTTCTTTCGTGGTACTTGGTCTTCGACAATTTAAGTTCATTTTCAATAATCACTTTTTTTGCCAAGTTGAATCTAATATGTTTGTGCTTCACCTGTTTTGGAATTTGTCACACCACCACGGACAAGATTGGGTTATTGCATTTTACTTTGTTTTTACTGGATATTTTCCAAATTTTAGGTGACGGCATGAATCGATTCGCTATCGATCAATATGGAAGATTGCACCCTGACTGTGATCTGAGAAGCGGATCCCATGTTTGTGGCCAAAACGGTGAGAAGGAAAATTAGGTGCGTTGAAATGTATTTGTGGAAGAATGCATTGCCCTGTTGTATGCATGTTGTATGTAATGCAACTGTTCATCCCACAAATTGGGATGTTTACTCCAATATCCTCTAAGAAGATGAATTATTTTCATTTTCACCACCTTGGTTTGTCCATCTGTTTGTGGATTAAAGGTTGTACTCTTCTTCAACTTTGTGTTTATCATGTCCCACAAAATTGACCAAAAGTTCCCAACAAATCAAGAATCTCGATCACTTACAATGGAAGGAGGAAGACCAAAATGAACCCAAATGTTTTGGAAGAAAATAGGAGTTGTTTTTTCAACTGTAATTTTCTTTTTGCATGGTGTTAGAATACACATTTTTCTAAACCTGTCTACAACTACATACAAGTAATCATGAAATTTCCTTGACAATGGAAGACCTCCTACAAAATCGATTGAGATACTCTCCATGGACGTGAAGGTATCTGAAGTGGAGTGTACAATCCTAGTTTCCTATTGCTAGTCTTACTAGTTGCACACAAAGAACATCCTATAATGAAACGATATACATTATCAAACATGCGTGGACAATAAAAATACCTTTGGAGATTCGCTATTGTCTTTGTGCACCTCTCTTATGATATTGTTTCTTTCTCCCTGTGGAATACACAACTTACCAAAGTGATACAACAAATTGTTATGTACATGGTAATCCAACTCTTCGATTTGGTTTCCTTGAATCAATCTTACATACACATCTCGAAAGTCATTATGAAATGCATATTTCTCAATGTAACTCTCATGCAAAACATAATTATGCTTGAGTATAATAGATGAATTTACAATAGGCCTTGAAAGCATATCAGCTACCTTATTGTAGATTCCTTTTTTGTACTTGATAACCAAATGAAACTGTTGTAGAAAACCCATCGATATGAAGTGTCGTGACTGCTGCAACTTTGACTGTGACTGTAAGTACTGCAATGGTTGATGGTCAATATCGATAATGGTCTCCTTCCCCATCAAGTAGTGTTTCCATTTTTTGACACTTTGTACCAATGCGTAAAGTTCTTTGTCATAAGTAGGATAGTTAGTTACAACTCCATTAAAAATTTTAGAATGAAATGAAATGGGCTTACCATGTTGCATAAGAACTAATCCCATGGCATAATCACTAGCATTCGTTTGAATCTCAAATGGCTATCTAAGATCTAGAAGAGCCAATACCAATGTTGAACTGATCTTTTGTTTCAAAGCATCAAATGCTTTATGTTGTACATCTCCCCAATGGAATACTTTCTTGACACTAGTCAATGCATGTAATGGAGCTACAATGGAAGAGAAATTAGCAATAAATTTCCTCCAATATTGTGTTGCCCCAAGAAAGCTTCTTACCTATGTAACTGTATTGGGCTTGGGCCAGTTCAGAAGGGTCTATCTTCAGCTCACCTCCTCCAACAATATGTCCCAAATACATTAAAGAAGTCCTCCCAAATTCACACTTCGCCATCTTTAAAAACAATTGTTCTTTTCTCAAGACATCAAGTACTTTGTTTACATGCATGACATGTTCATCTTTGGATTTGCTGAATATGAGAATATCATCTAAGTAAACAGTGAAAAAGTCATTTAGAAATGGTCTCAATACATCATTGATAACTCTCATGAAAGTAGCTGGAGCATTTGTAATACCGAAAGGCATAACAAGCCACTCAAACAATCCTTGTTTAGTTTTAAATGTGGTTTTCCAAATGTCCTCTTCACCTATTCTAACTTGATGATAACCACTTCATAAGTCTAACTTAGTGAAATATTTTGCATACCTCAACTGATCAAGAAAATCATCGATTCTTGGGAGTGGATAATGATTCTTTACTGTGATTTTGTTTAGTGCACGAAAATCCACACACATGCTCCAAGTCCCATCCTTCTTTGGGACCAAGACAATGGGTGAACCACATGGCGAAGTAGATGGGTGTATGATACATTTATTCAACAATTCTTGAATTTGATTCTTGATTTCCATGCGATACATGCCAATGTTTGGAAGTGGAACATCTTGCTACAACTGTATCTCATGTTGAATTCCCCTCTTGGGAGGCAACCCCTTTGGTTCCTGAAACATATCACCATGCTTGCTTACCACATCGAACAAATCAGATTTCAATTTGCCATCAAAAACTTCAAAAGATTCATAATCAATATCATTATTTTTCTTGATCATGAGAAGCACAAACAGTTTACTTGCATTTGCTAGTCTTTTCATCTGCCTTGCATTAACCAAAGAAATGTTCAGATTTTTGCGATGGTCTCTCACAATGTATTCCACCCCATTCTTGAGCAATAAATATTTCTTTTCATGGCGATAAAATACTTCTTTCCTATCATACAAATAAGGACTACCCAAAATGATTCCTGAGATGTCAAGTGGAACTACATCTAACTCAACTTCATCAATGAAATTTTCATTAATGGTGAACTTGAATAAGCATCTCCTTGTAACCTGTAAATTTGCATTATTGACTATTCAACCCAATGGATATGGCTTATAATGAGGTACAGTTTCAAGGCTAAGATTTTTGACCAAGTCTTCTGATATTAAGTGTGATTGTGAGCCAATATCGAATAATGCATCAATCTTTTTATGATTTGAAATTACCCTTACATGAAACAACTCTATTCTTAATTCTTCATTTGGAGTGTTGTTTTGACGGTGTGAGGAACTAGTGCTTGAAACTTCTTTTCCTTTTTTTTACCATGGCTTAAATCTTGGTCTCATCACCACAATTCAATCCAAGGTCATGTTGTGTGGTAACATTCATCTTTTGTTTTCCCTTATTGTTTTGTTTCTTAGGCTTTAGTTCAGGATGAAATTTCCAACAATGGATTCATCATGCCCAACTTTGGAACAATGTTGCCATATGGTTTTCTCCTTACCCTTGAATATATTCTTCTTACTACCCTCTTCCTGAATGTTCTTTCCCCTTGCTTCAAGGTGCATGGCTTGCACACATACCTCTTCTAAATTGTTTGGATTGAACATAAGCATAATACGTTTCAAATAGGAATGTAAACCCCCAATATATTTCAATAATGTATCTTAGGAATTCAAGTTTACATCTAACGACATCGCTCTTTCTAAACTCCTAGGTATAGTCTTGGACTGTTTGGCCTTTAAGTTGCCAAAAATTTTGCCAACTCATAATGGATTTTTGCATATAGACTAAAGGGTAACAATACCTTTTAACTGCATAAACAAGTGCAACCCAAGAAATGTATATATTACCATGAATTCACATTTCCTCTTAAGTCTTTGCTTCCCATCAGACTAATGTTGTTCCTTCTAGCCTCAATGAAGCCAACTAGATCTTTATGTCATCTTCTTGAAGGTGTTGAATTCTGTAGTAAACCTCCAATTGTCGAATCCAATTGTCTAACTTTTTTTGCATTCACCTCACCATTGTACATGGAAAGTTCAAAATTAATGTCCAATTTGAGTTAGGGAGTTTTTCCTTTTAGGGTTTGGGAATGAGTATGGACAGTTTTTTGTGGTGGAAGTTGAAGATGTTGATATTTGAGATGTTGGGATGATGAATATGTTGAGGAATATGGTGAATATGGTGGAGATGGAGGTGGATTTCCTCCATTACCCTTGTAACCCTTCTTTTCATATTTTTTATCTCCTAAGCTTCCTTCTCCATGTGGAGGCTTAGAACTCTCTCCAACCATTATAGTGTTCCTCTCTTCATAGAGGACTCTAACCATGTCATTCAATTCATAGAAAGATTTCTTGAATGATTCCTCTTCTGAAAGACCTTCAGTCTCTCTTTCTCCAGACATGATGGCTTTGGATTCAAGCTCAGCTTCTCATACTGCTTGTACCTCCTCAATCTAAATTGAAGGTAAAACTTGAGGTGTTTGAAGTGCAACTGGAATTGGAACTTTGGGTGGAGATTGTGCCCTTGTGGCTCTCCTTCTTCTGGGCATTACCTCAGGAGTTGCAACCAATAGTTTCGATTCTCCTCTCTGCAACTTTAACCTTGTAAGCATCACAATTTTTCAACCATTAAAATGCTACTTGAAGAAAACTCAAGTAATCAAGAAAATAAACCTTTTCTCTTATACCAACTTGATTTTTTATTGAATGTTAGTTTTGTTGTGCTAATTTCAATTACAGATTTATAAACAAATGCTTGTCCATTTCTTCCTGTGAATAGGTCTCCTTAGGTTGTTTGTGATTGTAAACAGGTAAATTTTATCAAGTTTAATGTGAAACTCATGAGAAAAATAACATAAAATACAAGTGTTGAACAATAATAATAAAAAGTACAACAAACCATAAACATTAACACTTAACACAGTGTTTTGATGAAGGAGTTCACCCCTCCTCGGCTACATCCTTGGTCCAGCTTCCATGGATTGGGCCTCTGTGTTAGTTCAATATGGAAAAATGTTGTTTACAAAGCTCTACTTCTCCTGAAACCTGTTTCAATGTGTTCAGAATGTCGAAATAATCTAGGAACACCTTTTCCTGAGCTCCATTAGGTCGAAATTTGCTCTAGTTATGACCAAAACTATTCTTCCCTAGAAAACCTCCTCTAAAACTGGGGCAACTCCAGTTAGCCCTACTAAAACTGGAGAAACCTCCAAATTTATCAGATCCGCTAAGAAATCCACCAAGTTAAAATATGCTTAACTGGTGGTTTAATTATGGGTAAGTGAATATTAGTGAAGGTTTAATGGTGGATTAACGCAATAAGCGCGGTTCTGTTAATTGTTACCCCAACGGTCTTGGAGGAGGCAGACACATGGGCTAATTACCATCGGGGTTTCCATTAGTGCGCTGGCCTCCGGTTCTATTGAACGTGACCTTAGCCATCACCGCCAAATATACATGTGTCACATGCAACATTTTGAATGTTAGCGGTTTTGTTGCTGCAGTTATATTGTGCGTTGTCCACCATTTGATAACGTTAACCATTGGATGTTACCAACATGGGTTGGTGTGTTCACATGGAGGGTTGGCCCTCCTAACTACCAACTCTAACCACATCAAAATTCAAATATATGCAAAGAGTATAATGGTTAATTTATAATGTGGTGGTATAGAAGTAAGACTATTGGTTGGTTTGGAGCAAGTCTCGGGTTCGACCCCCCAGCCTGCCACACAATTTTGTCACATTACACGATGAGCTGACCTTTGGGGAGGAAATGTGGTAGCCTCTAGGGTTTCCACTTGTCCCCTCCTTATTGGTCTGTTCTAAACCAATCATAATATGCCACGTCACCAACTTGAAAACCAACCAAAACATGCCACTTGGCAAGTTCTGACTAGATGTTGACCATTGTTGACCTTGCATAATCACCTGCCACGTCAATAGTAGGGAATGCTGACTGTGCTTTTTTTTTTTTTTTCTGAATTTCTTCTATTTGGAAAAGTGGACATAACTCATTATCTTCCTCATACGAACTCAATTTTCAGTGAAACGAGTTGTGTTGGGATCATTTCACCAAGATGGGCGCAGTAGTTCAGGTTTCGAGCCATTATAATAACTTTGATTTTTGAGCTAATTACCAAGCGCCTGATCATAGAGTATCTTTTGAATTACAATGCATGTCAAGTAAGTATTCCTGGGTTTATGTGGTGGTAGACCACCTCTTCGGTCCGCTATAATGTTTTTTCAATAAAATATTCAATTGAAATACTATAGATTCATGGCTCAAACAAAGCTCCACACTCTCGTATGTGTTGTGCATGTGAGCTATGTTTCCCTTATGTGGAGATGTTGATTATGCAGGAGTGAGGAGAAAACACATTTCTCCGTGCTCCTGCACAATGGACTTCTCCACACTCACTCTTCACATTTAAATAATAATATTTAAGTGTAATAATTAGATAATCCATAAATAATTAAAATCCAATAGAGAAAAGCTTAAAAAAATACTTTATCGACTTTATTTAGATATATATTATCATAATCTAGCATAGAAAAGCATAGCAAAGCAAAGAAACACAATGTAACAGGGGAAAGCAAAGAATATATGGAGGCCCTATGTATATTGGTCATCTAGAGGCAATAGTGTCGACATTGGTTCCATGCAAACAAAATTTCACTTGTTGTCATCCTAAGAAACTATGTTAATGGTAAAGGGCATCCGAACATTGTGGGTTCCATTTTCCCATGTAATTGACCCAAAACCAAATCCCTTGCTGGTTTTTCTACTCGCCATAAAAGTTATATTGAATTTATCTTTTCATATTATCCGCAAGGTGGAAATCCTATGGACAATGGACTCCCCATACGTTGTCAAGTGTAGTGGCATTTGCAATAGGGGTGAGGAGATTAATTTATTCTTGCGTGGTTAAAGAAAAATGTATTCACCAATAAATAGAAAATTCATCATCATATGAAACATTGCCATTGAGTTCCAACTTCCCTGGTAACCACTTGACTTCTTTCCAACCATTCAAGTCCACAGAAGCTTTCACTATAAGAAAAAATGTGAAGACTCTCAATAGTTGTGTTTGTTCTACTAAACATATATTAATTTTATATCTGTTAAAATCGATTATCAAGAGAATTCTAGAATTCATGAAAGTTTCCTTCCCTCAAGTGTCATATTCCACATTACCCCCTTCATTGGTCCTATTGTTGGGACCCAGAAAATGGGTTTTTTAAAACTAATGGTAATATGTTACGTGGTACATGCACAACCTCTGAATATTTATTTTTCTTATTGAATCACGACAAATAGGGGAGAGGCTTTTATTGTTGTGCAAGGGCTAGTAGTTACTATAGTACTGGTCCCACATATCCATAAAAAAACATCATAAACCATAAAACAAATGCACATAAATAGTTTATATTAAGCTATATATGTTATTAATTTATGTCCAAAATGGTCCCACATATTAATTGGACCAGCAACTGTGAAACACCAAGCCTTAACATCACAAGTTGACAAGACATATTGTCCCAACTACCTTCAACTCTAAATTACCAGTTAAGTTAAAATGCACTGCAAAAAATTCCATTGAATTCTATCCAGGAGTACACCTATCCCATTAAACAATCACCCACCAATTTCCATTGGATCAACACATCCCATTATTGGGTAATACTTGCACAAGAACAAGTGAAATGTGTGTCAACCATTTCTACATGTGTATTTAACCATTCAACCCAATGAAGGAAATAAATAGCACCATTTAATTAATGAATTAGTTAAAAGGATACAATAAATGACACCAACCCTTTCAATTAAGTTATTAAACACACTAGCCCTTTCAATTTAGGAATTAAACACAGGAAAGCACAAGGATCAACCATGGATGTTTATCATCCATTGGATCATGTACAAATCAATCAAGAACACATTTGAGTTTGGGAGATGGAAATCCATGCAAATCTTCCCTACCAATCAAATTCTAGATCAAAAAACTATAAAACAACATCAACCCTTATTCATTTTCATTTGAAACATTCATTCTACTCATCAACTATTGGAGACATACAATCAGAGTGTGTGCACAATGTTACATTTATTCTATTCATCAACTGCTAGAGACATACAATCAGAGTGTGTGCATAGTGCTACATTCATTCTATTCATGAGTTGTTGGAGACATACATGTTTAATTTTGTTGAATAATGTTATCATATTGATTATTTATCATTATTTTTGTTGAGAAACAAGGGTAAATAAAAGCCATTATATACAATATCACTTGTTAAACAAAATCACAAGATCCGATCAAAGAAAAACTTTTAAATGAATAATGATTGCAATGTATCTTTATAACTTGTATATTCTTATCAAGCATTCTCTTTTCATTATTAGATTATCAAATTAAGACGAGAAAACTACAAGATTGCAAGAGGAGAACTAGAAGGAGTTGGACAAATTTTCTAACAGTGGGATTAGTCGGTCAAATGCAATAAAAGTTATGCAATGCAATTTGCAAGAGAGAGATACTTATACAATGCAACTATGCAAAATGAGATGAAACTATATGCTTAATGAGAGATGCAATGAGGTAGTTAGTGTCCAAGAAGGCTATCCATGACTAGGCTAGGGAGAAAAGGCAACACCAATGCCAATATGCTAACTCAAGCAATTACTAGTCCTCCAATGTACCACTATCAATGAAACATGGACAGTTGTAGCTTACTGGAAAGTATATATTAGTCAATTAAATGATGAGATCAACCCTGAAATAATTATCAAGATGAAAATAACCCTACCCAAGTTTAGTAACTAATTTCAATGCCACTGTAACCTCAAATGCGACCCCTGGAATTTAATATCAAACTGCTATAACAATGATATTATTCCACTATAAAAAATATTGGTTAAGAAAGATTTGAGGATAGAGCACTCAGTAGCCTCTTTGATTAATATGTGATAAATTTTAATTGTTTTAGGCTTATTGTTATCAAATATTCAATGTGATTATCCTTTGTATGTAATGCTTCAGAACTGATCTTTTTCAACAGTCTGCAATAGTTCACTATTAAGGAAGCTTACAAGTTATTGAAAAATAACACTTCAATCATCAATAACATGGAGCAGACCTTAGACGATCCTCATGACCTAGACAAATCGTTGAAATAAATTCCACAGCCATGCAATAGAAATCTACAAAAAATGATTAAGGATTTTGTGAGTTATATATTATTTGATTTAATTATTCCAAGTCTCTTATATTATCAAATTTTCTCTATCAAAACCCTTCCAATTATTAGTTTCAGATCAAAGATGTGTTCAGTCACCCGTCAGGCTCATGTTAAGGAGAAAAATCAACATGTTTATTTTTTAGTGATGTATCCTCTCTGGTACAAGCTATGTTATTGTTGATACACCTCACATTATTTAACCTATCAAAGAAGTAATTGCGATCAAGCTGCAAATAAGGATTTGATAAACAATTTTAAATTATTTGCAACCCTAAATTGTTTAGGGACACATGGCTTACCACACACATAGTCCTAGAAATCAACAAAAGGAAATGTTAGATTGAAGTGACAGTACATAGCTATAGCATTGTTTGTTGTTTCTCATTGATTACAAAGGCCAATGAATTACCTTGTATACCAATACTACATTGACATGGTACTATTAATTCTATACTTATTTGCAAGAGTTTCGTACATGTAACTAACTAGAGGCTTAATGGGTTTTGGTTCTTCCAGCTCGTAGCAATTAGGGTATAATGAGTAGTGAGTTGGGATTGTTGTTTGGTTAGGTTAACAGGTCTAGTTGGGTCAATGTTGAGATCAACAATTTTATTTTTTGGATCATGCATTTCATGCCTGTATACCTAGAAAATATACATCAAATTCAATGAAATAACCCTTATTTTCATTAAGAAAATTCCATTGCACGAAGGATTGGTGATCTATTGAGAAAAATCAATGTTTTTTTAAAATCATAATTTCATGGTAAATTTGCAAGTTGTTGCAGCCATCCCAACAATTTTTATTGGATATCATACAAGAAACAAGAGGAGATGAGGCGCGAGGGGCAAGGGGGGCCAACTCCAATCTAGTTCATCAGATGAGGATAGGGGGTGATGTGAATGCTCCAATGCTCCCAATTCTCCCAACAATGTCATTGAAAATGACATTGTGGTGGAAGATCATGTTATCCCACCATCAACCACAAAGCCACCTTCAACCACAGTGCAAGGTTAAAGTTCAACAAACAAAATCAATGACATAAGAGGCTGGACAAAGAAATACATGCTATCTACAATTGATGCCATCAATTTTAATGGATTTCAATTTGTGCCTCTACAAAAAAACATGGTATTGCTACCTGTAACATACATTGTTGGATAAATGGGTTGACTAATACAAAGTGCAGAGATTTTGTTACAGTAGTGACTGAAGAAGAGGAGGATGAGGTGGTTGAGTGGTGTAAGTAGATAGCCCAATTTGTACATGGGTTAGAGCTTATACAACTTAAATCCACAATAATTCAAATATGCTAGGGGAAGCGAAACCCCTTCAAAGTTGGGTTTCCTGGTAAATTATGGTGGAGTAGGTTAAAAAAAAACATCTAGACCTTGTGCTATGTACAACTAAGGGATTTTTCAGAGAAAGCTCTTTAAATATATGCTTGCAGTTGTGTCAAAGTTCTATAACACTCTTTCTGCTACATATGAGAAACACTCATATGCCCCAGACCATATATGGAACTATGATGAAACAATATTACATGCAGGAAGGAATTGTGGTATGCAGGTAATTTCCAAGATAGGGAAAAAAAATGTGCTTAATATTTTTCCTAAGATAAGGGAGTGGATCACTATTCTTTTTTGTGTCAATACAATTGGTTCTTTAATCCTAGGATTTTATCTATTCAAATGTAAAACTCGACTAAAAAACTATATACAAAATTATGAACCAGGTGCATACATGGCTGCACATCCTCATTCATGGATGAAAAAGGAACTATTCTTGAATTGGCTTTGTTGCTTTGTTGCGTCTGTACCAGGAGGTGTCTCGCTTGAAAACAAACACCTACGAATTTTAGATGGCCATGGAATCCACATGGTTGTGCAGACAATTGAGGAGGCCAGCAGTTTAGGCATTGACCTATTAACATTATCAGCTCATACCACTCACAAATTGCAACCCCTCGATGTCAACATGTTTGGGCCTTTCAATAAATATTTCAGGGTTGAGCGAGCTTTGTCGATGGAAAATAATCGTGGGGTGGAAGTAAAAAGGTTTTAGCTAGCTGAGCTTGCAAGTAAAGCATTTGAAAGGGCTCTCACACCTATCAAGGTTGGATTTAGGAGGACTAGTATATGTCCACTTAATGTTGATGCTCTTATGCATGATATTGGTTGTAGCCAAGAATTTTATGTGGAAGGTCAAGAATTAGTGAACTTACAAGACCACGTTGATGCCAAAGAAGATGTTATTGCTGCTAAAGGTATACTGTCCCTTTTTGAATTGAAATTCTATGGTGATGATGATGAACATGTAAGTGAGACATATTTCATTCATGAACCAACTGTCAATAATATGGAGGTTGTCACACCCACTGAACCACCTGCAAATTGTACATGTGATATTCCATATGAGGCAATTGATCACGTGAATGAAAATGTAAACCTGATTTCAAATGATAATGCAATAGGATTAAACATTGAGAAATTGAGCATGCCAAACAAGGTAAGCCCACCATCATGGTTGGCAAAGGCCATGATGAATATAAATACACATAATATATCTACCAACAATGGGAAAAGCATGGACATGCCTTCACAACCATCAGAGTTGAACAAAAAACTTGTTTATTATTTTGTGGAAAATGGATCACTGGAAGAGGAGCCTATTCAGCATGAAGTGCCTAATGAAGAAAATGGTGGGGGCCAATTAGTTGTCCCATGGGTTGAAAGGAAAGTTTCATGTCCTGAGGAGCATGGGACAGCAAAGCAGAGAGTACTTGGTGCATTCCTAAAGCTACCAGTAGAGAGAGTGAAGGCCTCATTAAGGAACTCAACATTAGATTGTATTCGTTTGAGGAGTGCACATTTCCTCACATCTGAAGATTATATGAATTTATTATTTGAGTCAGAACATAAAAAGGGACGAAATTCAAGAATCTAAAAAGAGAAAGAAGGAGTTTTCCAAGGAAAGGAGAGTTGCAAGGATTGCAACAGCATAAGCTGGAACAAAGTAAAGGTTGGAAAGACAAAAAGAAAGGGCAGATAAGGAACATAAAAAAAATTTGGCAGGGTAAGAGAGGGAGGAAAGAAAGGTTCAACAAGTGTTGTAAAAAGGAGGAGGGGTGACAAGCAAGGAAGGTTATGGTCCAAGACAGTTTGAGGCAAATACGATGATTGCTAACATCTAGACCACATTGCAGAGCATACACCATCATACCAAGCCCTAATTAACATCCAATTCCCCTATTATCAGCCAGGGGTTATGCCCACCTCTTATACCCTTACGAGTGTAGGTTTACATCCTAACTGTGTTCATAGGACACCTGTAATCAATTCTGGGGTTAGCAACACAAGTGGACACATGGGCTACTCAGTCCATCCATGGTTACAAGAAGAAAATTAGAGTCAAGGTATGGAAAAATTCAGGCACATCCTAATCAACCAATCTTGGGTAGTCCACCATAGTTTGGTCAAACATGAAACTCAACAATTTCGGGTAATGCAAGAAATGGAGGCCATCAAAAATAGGGGTGGCATTACTTAATTTTTGTAACCAAATCGCAATGTGCACTTTGTAAGGACGTAGTATGTTGCATGGTTAATATAATAGTTCATGGTGTGGTCCATTTCATGCTTAATAGGTTGGATGGTTAATATAATATTTCATGGTTCATAAATCAGGTAAGAAATTCTGAAGACAATTCATGTATTAGGTTATGTTATATTATTATTGCATTCAAGGAAGGAATTGGACCTTTAATCTGTTATGTCCATGGAGCACACCTTTTGGATTGGTTTCATAGTAGAAGCTACACTACTAAAGACCAACTTATATGACATAGATGTTGTTCTTAAGCATACAAGACACATGAAGAGACTAAATTTAGCAATAACTAATGAGTTAGATTTGGAGCCCATAATTTCTATCTGCATTGCCAAATTTAGTGACTAAAATGGTATGGTGGATTCATTTATATACTTGTTTCAATGCAAATAATTGACATTTTGCTTTAAAATTTCTAGAAACCTTTGATGTTTTTAAATCCTTCAATATTTATCACCACCCTTCAGAAGGCATAGTTGTTGGCTTGATGGGGCCTGACCCGGGTTCAGAAATAATTAGCCAAACAAATCCCTATACTATTGGCCCTTTAGGCAACAGTCTGCGGAGCACGGACTGAGGTCTCACCTGAAGTAGTATGGGAGGGTGCTAGAACTAGGTTTCCACACCCTTGAGATGTCTGAGAGGTTCCACTGGTCCCACTATTTGCCCCTGCACGTAGGTCACTTCATGCACTTCTCTGTTCCTCATGGCCTGATACACTACCTTCGCGTACCCCTAACCAGGGGCTGTGGAGCTTGCATGCTGCTAGAGCTGTGCTCTGCATTGTTACTCAAGATCTTACTTATCTTCCTATACTAGTTAATTACCTCAGTGTACTTGGATGTCTTACATTATAATTATTTATACAAAAAATTCATATAATTTTGCACAACAAATAAACAATATACTTGTAAATTATGCCCACTCATATATTAAAATAGGAAAAGATGCACAGAAATATGGTAAACTTCTCTTTATTGATTCTTCCAACGGTTACAGAGTCAACCTGCCCTGTGCACTCAGTTGCAGGGGTCCCCACACTCAACTGCGCACTACTAGGCCTTTGCGCACTTAACTGCAAAGCCTTCCCCTAGTCTACGACCCAAAGACACACTTTACACTATTACTCAATCACTTAGACTTCTCATTCTCTTGTTTTTTTTTTCTACACTTAGAGCCTCACTCTATTTATAAAATCCCATGGTCTGCGGACCATGGGTAGGTCTTATTAACAAGGATAATTTTAGGGGCGAATGTTCGCCCTTTGGTGAAATTAAGGGGTTTTAAATTTTTAGTGGGCGAATATTTTGTATCATAGTACATTTTTACAAATCACCTCAAATAGCCCACCTTATCTTAAGGGAGAGGGTAAAAAAGGTAAATTTAGCCCTTGAAATTAGGAGTTACAACCTTCCATTCGCCCATTTTCAAGAATAGGTTTTATTTAAGTGAATCCAATCGCCCATTTTCAAGAATAAGGTTTTATTTAAGTGAATCCTATGGGCCAAAGGCCCAAATACCATATTTATAAGAGAGGTATGGTAAATTAATAAAAATATAAATAAATGAGAGGTATGGTAAATAAATAAAGCATTTTTTATATTTACTCCATAAGTCACCTTATATACATGCAAGGGTGTAAACAAATAAAAGTATAAGTAAAGTGGAGGTATGGTAAATAAATAAAACGTCTTTTTATACTTACTCAAAAGGTATGGTAAATAAATAAAAATATAAATAAACTAGACGCATGGTAAATAAATAAAACCTCTTT
>APFE031112241.1:84872-95440 GCA_000404065.3 Pinus taeda | reverse complement strand
TATTATATTATTGATAAAATCGCCTTCCATTTTTCCTATATACCATGGAGATTCACCCATTTATTATATTTATAAATTGAGGGGGGGTTCTTAAAATTTTCCCTACTTATTAAGCTGACATTACATTACAAAATGAGGGCGGACAACCCTATGATTCTACCATAATTTCATGTTCCGCGCCCACAATTCACAGAGTTTTACAAAAATATTTGGTCAAAACTTGGGCTTTAAGCCCCAAAACGTGCCTTGGGGGGATTCCATGCCCAACAAGCCCCCAACACAAAAATCGTGACTCACCCTCCAATCACTCTTTCGGCACGAAGATCTTCACGTGGAGTCCTTCCAACTCAGCTCGAACTACTACAAGCTTGGCAGTGCACTGAGTTGCTGCCTGCTGGATCTACTGCATGTGTTGTTCCGAGACAACGGTGTCGGAAGTGCTTTTCTATATCTGTGCCTATATCCCCTGCATCTTTTTATAGTCCCGTACCTTATTCTCGATCCTTGGAGCGCAAAGATTGTGCTTCTGCCAGCTAGTCAGATAGTCGGGCCACTCGTGTAGGGCTTTAATCGACTGCCATTTACTTTGCCTGGGAAAGTCTCTCCATTTAGTTTTACTAGCTATACTGCGCCTCTATCTGTGACCTTCTTAACAACGTATGGTCCCAACCAATGCATTCTGAAGTTTCCTAGGAATTTATCAAACTTACTGTCATACAACAACACTAAATCATTTACCTGGAAGGTGCGCAACTTAATATGGCGATCGTGCTAGGCCTTCTCACACTACTTTTTCACCTACTGATGAAAGCCAGTGAGGAAGTATTCCTCCTCAAGTTCTTCCAACTGCGCAAACCTTTCTTATAGGGCTTGGTGGTATGTCATACTTGTGAGTACTTCTATGCGCAGACTAGGTACAATATACTCCATTGGCAAGGAAACTTCCATGCCATAAACCAACCGAAAAGGTGCCTGTCCCGTCAGTTTCTTGCACGTTGCCCTATAATCCCATAGTATTGTAGTTATGCGTAGGTCCCAATCACTCTGCTGCACATTGAAAACTTTGGTTAGCACAGTCTCTAGTATTTTGTTGAATGCTTCTACTGTCCCATTGGCTTGTGGGTCATACGGTGTGCTTTTTTGATGATACACCTAGAACTCTTTTGTTAGCGTGCTGATGGTTTCATTCAGGAAATGTGTACTGCGATCACTCATTAAGACTTTCGGATAGCCAAATCGAGTCAACACGTGTTCAAACAAAAAATTTGCAGCTGTGGCGCCTTGTAGTCTTTGACCGGTTGTGCTTCTTCCCAACGAGTCAAGTACTCTGTTGCGGTGATAATGTATCGCACGCCCATTTTTCCCTGATGTTTGATAGGTCGTACAAAGTTGATTGCCCATTTTTCGAAGGGCTGCAGCATTATTTGTGGATTCAAAGGCATTTCATTCCTCCGTGAAGGTTTACCTGTCCTTTGACATATATCACAGGCCCTATAATGTGCTTTTGAATCCTGATGAAGGGTTGGCCACCACAACCCTGCACGGAGAATCTTTTGTGTGGTCACTCATCCTGCATAGTGTCCTCCTGCAGCGCCCCCGTGCGTTCCACGAGGATCTGACTTCGTTCAAATTTAGGTACGTACCTTTGCAGTATCTCATAATTTCCCATTTTGTATAGGTGCCCCGCAATTGCCCATTTTGTACCTTCGCAGTATCTCATCATTGCCCATTTTGTATAGGTGCCCAGTTCCTTCTTCTGTTGGATGGAGTATTCCTTCAGTGCAGTTCCTTTTGTCAGAAAGTGGATTATATCTTTAAATTTTCTGTCTACTACATGCACATATAAGGGTTGTGCATCAGGTAATCCTTCCTCCAAACTAGTAGGTTCCTCTCTCGTCTCAATATTTGACAAGTGATCCAGTCCCGCATTCAAGCGTCCAAGATTCACCATGACCTCAAAGTCATATTCTTGGAATAATAGGAGCCACCTTCATATGCGCCCCCCCAACACAGGCTTGTTAACCGAGTATTTTACCGTGGAATGGTCTATATACATCTTGAAATGTCCCCCTAGCAAATATTGTAGGTATTTTTGGAGCATGTACACCATAGCCAACCCCTCACGTTCAGTTGTGGAATAGTACTTTTTTTCTTTTGACAACCTGTGACTTGCGAATGTGATAGGGTGATCCAAGCCCTCTCCTTGTCTTAGCACCATTCCCAGCACTATACATGATGCATCAACATGGACATGGAACTCCACATTCCATTTTGGGAAGACAAGGATTGGTGCGGAGGCTAATTTCTCTTTTATTACATCCAAGCTCTTCATGAAATCATCATTCCAATAGAATGTGACATCCTTTTTCAACAGTTTCTCCATTAGCACAGTGATCTGGGCATAGCTTTTTATCAACTTACAGTAGTACCCTGTATGTCATAGGGTAGCATGCAACTATTTAACACTTCACGGTGCTTCCAAATTCAGAATTACTGCAATCTTCACGGGGTCTACCATTAGTCCTTGTTTGCAGACCACATGTCCCAAAAGGTTCCCAAAGGGAACGAGGAACATACACTTTTTGAGGTTCAATGTGATTTGATGTCATCGGCAAGTATCCAGCATCAAGCATAAGCTCCCTACATGGTGCTTAACCAATCCAAATACAGTCCAATCATCCAAATAGACCTCCAGGAATTTTTGGATATACTCTTTGAATGTTTCAACAACTATGCATGAAAAGATGGCCAGCGCGTTCTTCAACCCAAATGACATAATGGTGTATTGAAAGCAGCCTCACTCAGTCACAAAGGTGGTCTTGCTCCTATCTTTCGGTGTGTTTTTGATCTGGTGGTACCCTGAGAACCCATCAGTAAAATAATATGCTTCTTGCCCATCGACATTTTCTAATACTTCATCTGTGAACGGAGTTGGGAATGGGTTGTACACACAAGCATCATTCAGTTTCCTGAGGTCCACACATATTCTTATCTCACCCTTCTGCTTCTTCTCCTAAACTACTATAGGGCTTACCTAGTCGGATTCTTCCACTAGCTCAATGATTCCGGTTGTGAGAATTTTGTCTAGTTCCATGTGGACCTTTTCCTTGTACTTCGGATTCAAGAGGTAAGGCCTATGATTAACTAGCTTCACGCCAGGTTTTAGGGTGATCTTCATCATCCCTAAATCGCTAACGATCCCCTTTAAGTCCGTGTTCTTGGTCGGTAATAAGTCTTGGTACTTGCGGAGAAAATTAGCGACCTTATCCACTGTGGCATCATCCCAATAGTCACCAAGCGTTGCATACTTCATTTCAGCCTCTGTACCAATGTTTATCTGCTTTTTCTTTATCGACGAGGTTATGTCAAGGTCTTCAATCAATGAGCCTTGAACCTCACGATAGCCTTCAGTTTCTAGAATTTTAACTTTGTGTGGATCTTCATCGTCTTCTTCAAAATTTACGTTATGACACTCTAGTGCATAGCTCAACTGGGTCGCCCATTTAGGCTGAAGCACTTTCATTTGCTTCTGGGGTATTTTAAAAATAATTTCTTTTACTGCTTGTATCACATCATCAATAGTATCCCACCAATGAATCCCTCGCGCAAGATATCCCATTTGTTCGTGCCATGGAAGAGATCCATCTCTATATACCAATTCATGGGTATAATATCTAGGGTATGATAGAAAAAGTGAACCCACTCAGCTTATGGCTCTTCCCCATAGACCTTTGTCCATTTTGCGAGGTGTTAACGTGGATCATCTCATCTGACATACTTGTCTTTTAACAGCATCTGAGGCTTCCAAAACAACATGTGCATCATCCTTCTACATTCGCGCTAGTCCTCAAAAATTCTTTGGTGCATACCCCACCATCTTGCTGGTTTAGCTCGTAGTACCCATTTCAGAACTTGGAAGTGTTTTTTTTCCGACACTTCTCTTTCATATTTGTTCAGAAAGTCATCCACCTCGCTTAACCCATCATACGTAGGTAGATCTCTTACCTCTGCTGCTACGTAGTGCAATGACCTCGTCATCATGTTACAATTGAGCATGGTTACCTCGTGTAACTGGTTCTTCCATCGTTCTATCTCCTCATTAGAATCTGATGTGTAGGAGCTTTTGTGCTCCCATGAGATTCAACTATCCATGGTTGGATTTACCCAGTCTTACTCCTGCGCAGTTATATTGTAGATGCAGTCCATATCGTCGTCACTATCGTAGTCACACACTAGCTCCGTGTAGCGTGATCCTTCTGCAAGGTCTAAAGGTACTAGTACACGTAGAGACTTTTTCTCAAAGATCATCGTGCACTTCTTTATATTTATCACTCCATTCATGTCAGTGGCACAATCTATTCCCAATAGCACGGGGTAGGGATTGCTGTCATCAACAATCTCTATCACTTCGAAATTTGCTAGCGCGCTTGCTCCTTTAATATCTATTGTGATTCCCTGCAATCTCCCCATAGGTAGGATCTTTTGCTGGTTTGCCATTCACAGTTGGATAAGGGACCATTGCAACGTAGGCCTTCTCATGCCCTCCCATGTCTACTTTGGTAGGATGTTAACATCCGATCCTAGATCCATAATCACTTGGTCCAGCTCATATTCCCTAATCTACGCGGTCAATCTCATCTCCCTTCCTATTTGTGTCGTGTGCTTCCCAAGCTTCTAGACTACGCGCAGTTCTCCTGGCGTGGTCTTAGCTCATCTAGTTATGAGTTCTTGTAGCCCCTTTACAGCCTTGTTGTCATGCAGTAGCTTCATGCATGTCTCCAAGAGCATAGTGAGAATCGATGGGTCCATTTCCGGCTCCAATTTGTCTTTACTTCCTAAAGTGGAGGCATCAATGAAGCTCCTCTTAGCTTCCATGAAGGTATCCCTAGCGCGCTCCAAATCAAATTTTGGTTCCTTCGTTGGAGCCTTGTGAACCTAGGTACTTTCTTCAGGTTGCTTGCCTTTGTCATCCCATGTCGTAATTCCACTCTAGAGCATGATATTTACATTAGGGTCTCCCTTGCGTGGCTCAGACCTCATCATTTGCAGGTTTTGAGTCAGCGGGAGGTTGGAGTGCTCCTTTATTGCACAACCTTGCTATTAGTGTGGGACAATCCCTCGTCTCATGATGAAACAATGTACAACAAGCATGATGGTCGCGTTGGATTCATACAATCATGGGCATAATGCCTTGGCCCTCCACAATTGTAACATATTAGTTATTCACGACCTCTTCTTGTTCCCCCTCCACCTCGACCTCCTCCACACCCTTGAAATATGGTGTGTGCCATTCCTACGTTTTGATCGAGGGGGCATGTTTCAGCCTGAACTGTATAGGTAGGAGTTCGATCCATCATCAGCTCATAACTTCTACAGGTGTGCTCATCTTGTCCTACTGACCTACATAAATTATAGAACAACTGTTGTAAATTCTGTATATACTTCTGTAGTAGATGGCAGTTATCTATAGCATGCTTTCCTATAGCATGCTTTCCTCCTATCTGACAAATCGCGCAGCATGGTGCAGGCACTGCGCTTAGTCCCGCTTGTGCCTCTGGTCTTAGTGGCATTGATGCTCCTCTCGCAAGGTAATTCGTGAACACCAAGCAGTGGTCCTTGTCGTGCCCCTGGCCCTTGTATTTTACGCACCATACCTCATCGTGCATCTCTAGGCGGGTTGTCCTGTCTTGTTTCAAGCTTTGCATCTCAAGGCATAGGTTTGTCAACTGCGTGCGAATTTACTGAACTCCTAGGTTGGGATGTTGTATCGGGTTCTCGTGCAATATCATCACGACCTCCAAGGCATCAGCCTGAGTGCTTAGCCTCTATTGTGATAGCGCGTTCTGTAGATGTGGCATTAATGATGCTACAAACCATTCGAGATGTTGCCCATCTATTAATGTCATGTTCGCTTCGCGAATTGTGCACTTCAATCTTTGATCCAACTCCCACGGGGTCTCGCCTGGTAGCATTGTGATTTCCTTGAATCCAATGATTGACTGTGCCTTTGACTTTGGCCTGCTAAATTCTTTATTTAGTGTAGCTTGGATATCCTCGATCACTACATTCGGATTGTCATTGTAATGCTTAATGTACCAGGTCAGCACGCGATCCTGCAGATCGTTGACTAAGGTTGCCTTCTTTATATTTTCTTCCATGACTCCCTGTGCTTCTCGTACAACTTTTATCATGAACCAAAACTAGTCCAGATCTTCATTACCTACTCCCTTGAACACTAGTAGCTTTATGACACTTGCCATACTACTTTGTGGTGGTGGCGGAGGTGGTATGGGTGAAGACTGGGGTGAAGACAGTGAAATTGGTGATGGTGTGGGTGGGGGTGGTACGTGCGGAATTTTTTGTCTTATCAGATTGATTGCACTTTGTGGCGAGACCTTTGTGAGCTCTTCTTCGCCCCCTTGTGGAGGTGAAATCAAGGGGCTAGTTTCTAGTTCTGTGCTACCTTTGTTTCTGTATATCCTCCCACTTCACGTAGCCTCAAACATCAATTTATTTGCATAACCCGTTTTTCACATAGTAGCATTTTAATCCAAGTGCTCAATGATTTAATGTACTTACCTTGCAGTCCTTTGAGGAAGCATCGTTCTTCCTCGCTATAACTAACTAAAGTATCTACCGTGAATTTGATGATGAATCCTCCTATGATTCAATCGAGCTAGTGATCGACAACGCACAATGTTATCTTCCGATGCTTCCAGTCTAGGTACCAATTCTAGAGTCCACACAATAGTTTTGTCGAGTTTACACCTTCCTTGGCTATCTACTAGCTTTGTGATCCACTCCTACGACTTTGTGGGGAAGGATGCAAAGAAAATTTCATGGATCTCTATATATAAGTAGCAGTCTAACCACTCTTCTTTTTATAGTCATGGATTCATGTTTTCCTGCGCCATGAACTCGTGAATCTTCCTGTCCAACCAATCTTCAATTCCTTTCTTTGTCAGATTCCAGTGATATGACATCAGACATCTTTATGCAGGTCCCGGTCCCGACAACAAAACCATTTGTTGGCTTGATGGGGCCTGACCCATGTTCAGAGTTAATTAGCCAAACAAATCCCTTTACTATTGGCCCTTTCGACAACAGTCTGCAGAGTGCGGACTGAGGTCTCACCTGAAGTAGTATGGGAGGGTGCTAGAACCAGGGTTCCTCACCCTTGAGATGTCTAAGAGGTTCGACTGGTCCCACTATTTGTCCCTACGTGCAGGTTACTTTGCTCACATCCCTATTCCTCACGGCCTAATACAATGCCTTCGTGCAACCCTAACTAGTGGTTATGGAGCTTCCACACTGCTAGAGCCACGCTCTGCGTTGTTACCTAAGATCTTACGTATCTTCCTATTCTAGTTAATTACCTCCATGTACTTGGATGTCTTACGTTATAATTCTTTATACAAAACATTCATATAAGTTCACGTAGAAAATAAATAGTATACTTGCAAATTATGCCCAATCATAAATTAAAACAAGAAAACATGCATAGAAATATGGTAAACTTATCTTTATTGATTCTTCCAAAGGTTACAAACTCGACCTGCTCTGTGCACTCAGTTGCAAGGGTCTGCACACTCAGCTGCGGACTACTAGGCCTCTACGCACTTAGCTACAGAGCCTTCCCCTACTCTACGACCCAAAGACACACTTTACATTGTTACTCAATCACTTAGACTTCTCATGCTCTTATTTTTTATTTTTCTACACTTAGAGCCTCGCTCTATTTATACAATCCCATGGTCCGCGGACCAGGGGTAGGTCTTATTAAGCCGACATTACATTACAAAACGAGGGTGGACAACCCTGTGACTCTATCATAATTTCGCGCTCCGCGCGCACAATTTTCAGAGCTTTTACAAAAAGATTTGGTCAAAGCTTGGGCTTAAGCCCCAAAACGTGCCTTGGGGGGATTCCATGCCCAACAATAGTGCATTGATGATTGCAAATGATAAAAATACCATTCTCTTCTACACAATTAAATCTAGTTTTACTTCCTTATTCTCACATTTTGTCATCACTTTTCATTAGTTTCTTTCTAATATTGCTTGTTTTAGTTGAGACTTTTTCTTCATTTGAGAATGTTATTTAATGGCCATTGTAATGGTTAACGATTAAAGGTAGATGAACTAAATTCAAGAATTTGAACTCTGTTGGGAAGGTACATTTTAGTTATTCTTGATTAGAAGTAGTGAATCCTATCATATAAAGTGGTTTTGAAAATAATAATTTCCTTATATACACAATTTTAATTGCCATGGAATTAGAGTTGGTTATGTTTTTGTTATGATATGAAAATTATTTTTATTTCAATGTGAAGATCCAACTACAACAAGTATGACCAAGATAATCATGCACTGGTCTAAACACTTGAGTAATGGAAAAAATATACCATTGGTAAAGAAACTATCTTACACAGTTGTTATACCAGAATAATTTCCACACGGATGCCGCTATTCCCACTAAGATGTGTGGCTATCTTAGAAACAAACAATCAAAGTCTACTATTGATTCCTTTTATGAAAATAGGTGAGAGGAGAACCAAGAGGGCCAACCTGAGTCTTGCGCTCGATTCCCTCTCTTTCTTGATAGAGTTTTGTTGCTTGCTCTTCGTCTACTCAGCTTCAAAATGACTTGTAGAATCACAACAACATACTAATATGTAAGAAACAAGGATCTAAATTCACAAATAATGTAGGATCAGATGTACATTAACCATATACAAGCACATATAAACAAGTACACCAGGATATGGAAGGAAACAAGAATATATTTATTCAGATAAAAGTAGCAAAAGGATTACAACCATGAGCAGCTCTGACCCAGCATCATCCTCCAGCTAAGAAGCCATTCTTTCACCTCAAGCAAAGAAAAATCACCCAACACTGTGAATGTATACCAGAATACCAACAACACTTCTCTATAGATTACAAAATTCCAGCCTCTAGATCTCTGTGATGAGGGATCCATATATAGATGATTACAGAGAGGTGAGTCATCTTTTGGGATCTTCATTAGCGTCTTCTCTCTGATAGTCCCTACTTCCACTTGGAGAATGAAGATCTCTTACTCATCCCTGGTCGAAAATGGAGCGGCAGTGTCAGAGGGGAAGCTTCTGGAAGATTCCATGATCTTCCACATCGCATTTTGGTCGCTGCCATTTGTCCATTCCTGACCATAGCACCCTACAGAGGAGCAAAACAGTATGCATCACACCCTGTACATTGGTAAGGTGATATGCATCGAACCCTCTGCATGGAGCTTTCGATATGGTCCAGTTTTGACCATTTATGAGTAGTTTTAAGTGGAGAACTTCAGGGAGATGATGTAATCAGTTGACCTTGTTCCTTTAGGTAGTGAAGTAACCTTTTTAGGCACTTAAGAGCCCTCAGTTTATGGATATTTGTGATTGAGGTTGAAGTTCCCAAAAATGTCTATAACAGTTGCCCCCTAAAGCATGAGGTCGTTAATCATTTTTGATGTCAGGTGAAATGCTTTACTATGATGATCTAAAGTTTTTCCAAGCTTGGAGGTGACCTGTAATAAGATACAATACAATACATTATATGACAACATTTTTTCATGATCTAGATGAGGCGGGCATTCCCATGCTCAGCTTTACAAACTCATTTTCATGTACATAGGACAGACGATCATCTGTGTGACAGACTGATGATATGGACACACCATCCTTTGATTTGGATGATCATCTGTTCGGCAATGATGTACACTGGATGTTTTTATATTCCTGAATATATCACAACCCAGATGGATGAAACTAGATCCGGGGTCTTCAAACTAGGCCAATCTTCACTTGGAGTACAAGTTGATCCATGTGAAAAATGTTTTGGAGTCGAACATGGAAAGGCATCGCCTGATTACTAGCCAATGATGTAAGTTGTTAACAGGCGCGAGAGGAATCACCAATAATGACAATGACCCTCAAGGTACTATAGTACAATCTACGTGGTGTGAAAAAGGGACTTGGCGTCGAACACCATGCAAAATCTCTTGGTCGAAGGTCATTGATGTAAACCTATCCCCAAAAGTGAGAAACTTGCCATTGAGGCATGCAAGCTTCAAAGGACTGAAAGGGTTGTTCCTAAGTCAACTTCTTGGATAATGAGCTGATGTCGACAAGAAGCGACCTGTCGTAGGAGGGCCTTAATGAATCCCACATCAACGACATGGAACGAAGCAAATGATTTTCTAGGTGAAAACAAACTGATGATATGGGGGTTCAGGGTGGCGGTCATGAAGGAATGAAGCATGAATGTATTGCAGTGGGTGAGACTCAGGTGAATTGTCTGAATGACTTCTCTTGAACATATCAGCAACACTAATGATGGATTGGTAGCGTTAACCCCAGAGATGGATGGTGTGATGGACCAATGGGGAGGACCAGTGAACGGAACAACCCAACCCGGCATGGATGCGGAAGGAAAGTGTCATGTTCAAGAGCGACTTGCTACCAATAAAGTTTCTTCTTGTTTTCTTCCCAATTTTCCCTAGTCATTACTGACCAGTACCTCTTTATTTTTGTCAAGCTTGAGGAG
>APFE031112241.1:25646-58739 GCA_000404065.3 Pinus taeda | reverse complement strand
TCGAATTACTTCCAGCTACTTCCGAAGAGGAAAGACGTTTATTATACTTAGCTCAGCTAGATGAGAATCTCCGCGATGTTGCATTAGCGATCGAATCTCATGCCAAACGTATTAAGGCCTAGTATGATCGAAATGTAACCCCTCAAAATTTTTCGGAAGGAGATTTAGTCCTTTTGTACGATCAAGCAAATGATAGATTGGGCGCTGAAAAATTCGTGCCTATGTGGCATGGTCCTTTTGTTGTCAAGCGAAAGCTAGCAAAAGGGGCATATGAATTGGTAGACTCTGACGGGGTATCTTTAGGTAAACCCAGAAATGGTCTTTACCTGAAGAGATATTATGCTTAAATCGAGTGTGAAGATTTGTTAGTTAGGTTAGTTTTTCTTTTAGCTAGTGTGTTTTAGATTAAAGTGTGCTTATCTTAGAGATTGAGTTTTCCGTCGTTATTCCTGCTTATCTTGGTTTTACGTTTGATGTCACAGATGTCGATGCCTCTTCAAACATATATTGGTTACGCTGATGGCGCTTGTCGTAATACACGGAATATTTCTTCCGCAGCTTGGGTTATCTATTCGCCCTCTGACGAGTTGGTATCTATGCATGGGGTAAGCCTCGGTCAAACAACAAACAACATTGCAGAATATAGTGCAGTGGTGGAATTATTATCTGAATCTATTTCATTTGGGATTCAGAGTTTGATAGTGAGGTTAGATTCTGAACTCGTTGTATTACAACTTAATAGAGTATACGCCATTAGAAATCCAGTTTTACTAAGATTATTTTTGAGAGTGCGTCTCTTGGAACGTGAATTTGACTACAGTGAATATCAACATATTCCAAGATCTTTAAATACATTAGCAGATGCAATTGCTTCTCAAGTGTTAAGTAGACATGTGCGATAATCATACAAGTAAATTTAAAAACATTCCATAAGATGTTTAGCAAGACAAGCCAGTAATAACGATATCATATATATATAGGAGTGTGTCAAAAAATACATCATCCTCGATCATAGGTTGAAAAACACCTTATGATCGGCAAAAATGATAGATACAAAAAGCAAAATGTCACATGTGACTACATAAGCGATCATCCCATCATTGGTGATGATCTTGATACGAAACCACTGCACGGGCCACCTTACAAAGGAACCTTCTAAAAGGTCCGGGGACTCCAATCACATAGCGCTGAAGCCGATGAGGGATGTCATCTATGCTAGTCTCGGGAATGTCCCCTGTCAAGCGCTCTAGGTGACTCTCCAACTCGGCCAAGGTCTCTGCTGATTCGTCCTGTGGGGCTGGAGCTGGCGCAAGTGGTTGCTTTCTCTCGAAAGGTCGGAGAGCGACTGGTCACTATGGACCCACATATACATTTTAAAAAATTAATACTATTAGTTTTGAGACTATATAAAAAATAATAAAAATTAACATTAGGAAAGTGTTGAAAATGATTACCTGAGTCATCCCACTGCTCTCTTGGAGGAAGAGCCATGTCTGGGTCTCCTCGAAAGTCAATCCCAGCATAAGGAAAGTCCTAGATAGAGAAAACCCGGTGCTCCAACCATTGGAAAAACTCATGTTTGAACTGGATGACCTCGGTCCCCTCGCCAGGATGACGGGCCATGACTGCAACCCATTGCATCAGTCTGGGCTGCCGGGGATGCCCAACTACAACTGTAAGGTGTTGCGGGATGAGCATAGGAATCCGCTCCAGGCCAAAGCTAACGACTATAGCACCATAACCAAAAGTCTTAAGCCGTCCGTTCTTGGCCCTGGTCAATTGGCCCTTCACATTGGCCAACACAGCATCACACCAGTTGAAAACGATGCCCTGAAAGCAATCGAATGCCATACGCATCTGGGATCCGGTGGCAATATGTAAAGCAACAACCCCGCAAAGTCGAGTAACAATGAATGCAATTACCTTCAGTTCAGGAAGGGATATGTACTTGATGTCTATCCCTTTGTCTCTAGACTGCCTGTTGCAGTACTCTAATCGGAGACTATCGACGGACTGGCCACCCGCCCTAGCTCCGAACAGGGTCAAGTCAATGCCTCTCTTAGGCAAACCGGTCCAAAAGTATATGTCCGCCGACTCAATCTCGAGCTGGTGGCCACCAATGAAGAAACACTGATCCTAGACATTCCACCTATCAACCATCCACTACAAGAAATCCACCTAAGCCCTTATGCCAGGAATGGCCCAGTATTTGTACAGTCCGCACGCCCTCAAAGCATCAAGCGAAGGTTGATGATTCCATGTGGCTGCATCCACATCCTCGTGCTCTCGTTCATGCCAATCTAGCATGGTGTACTACCTACATCAAACCAAAATATCAATTAGAATGCTAGAATTGTTTTTCTTTGGTCAATTTTGAGAATTTTTGGTTAAAAACCCTCACGCCAGGGTACGCACCCTTCCTTTAGACACAGTGCGTGGGACCACACTTTGTCCACATGAAGGTGCGGACCCCGACCTTTTTCCCAATGGAGAAAAAGTCGGCGTCCGCAGGTTCACAGTGGTGACCTGCGTACCCCGAGCGCGGGTTTTTCACCCAAAAACCCTCCCAAAAAACAAAATAAATGACCAAAATGAAAAACTAAATGGATAAAAAACAAGAGGAGGATGATGTGGATTACCTAGTGAAGACAGCGTCCGATTCCAACGGTTGGATTCTCCGCAATCCTCTCGGGAAGTTTTCAGAGCAAAAGCACTATTTCCTCACCCAAATCACAAATGGTAAAAATAAATGGTAAAACCCCCTTTTTATAAGTTTTTTGAGTAAATAAATTTCGAATTTGTTTATGTTTCACTTTAAAAAGGTATTATTACGACATTTTTATCTCTTTCAAGCAGGTATGAGTAATGTTTGTGTTTTTGTGCAAGATAACAGGATTATTCAGGCGAAATCGATCATTTTCAACCAGAGTCACCTTTTAAGCCCTTTTCTGACTCCTAAAAAATGAAAAGATCGCTGAGTTTCTCTTTTAAACTCGTTAAAACAAAATTAAAAGACAGTCAATTTACAACTCTTTTTCGACCGTAAAAACATAAAAAGATCGTCGGATTTTTGTCGTTTCAAATTCGATATTGGTTATAAAACGACGTGTCCTTGTTCACTTTTTTACTTTTTCGGATCAAAGACACTAATAATGAAAAGTACTCCTTGGTCGTAAAAGATCAAGCGGTTCTCTCAAGTATTATTTTATACTTTTTCGAGCTTGGGAGACACAAATTTACGAAAAAGTCAAACGCTGGAGTCTTCTTAAGTTTTTTCAGACTCTCTAAAAATGAAAAACAACGAGTTTCTCCTATACTGGACTCGTTAAAATTCGACAGTAAAGGACCTGTTCTATTACAAACAGGAATGGACCACTCCTTCTTAGGGTTCGAATTTAAACTAAGATGGACTCACCCGAAGGGTGAGCTTATAATCAAGCATATGTTATCCTCCTCAAGCTTGTAAAAAATAAAGAGGTACTTGCCAGAAATGGTGGGGGAAAAGAGAGAAAAGTGAGTCTGTTTGTCATACTTTATAACCACTCTTGAACACGACACTTTCATTCACCTGGGTTGGGAAATCCTTTACCTAACAGTTTATCAAACCATATTGAAAGTCTTCAACCGGTTTCTGGGTATTAGCTTTGGGTCAATCATCACCAAACCATCTGTCGTGTCGTTATGTGTTCAAGAGCTCAGTGCAAATAAGTCATTCATCTGCAAAATATCTGTCATCCATCTTGACCATCCCTGAGTCAGTCTTTGCAACTAAATTTCTTCAACTTGATCTATGATTTCGTGTTGTGGGCTTGCCTGCGACGGATCGATTTCTATCGAATTCAACTCATTATCTAGAAAGATGATCTAGGAATCGTCAGTACCTTGAGATCTGCATACCTCAATGGCAGGTTTCTCGCCTTTGATGAGAGTTTACATCATTGACTTTTGATCAGAGGATTCCATGACATGTTCAACATCAACACACCTTATCACATTTCATGGATTGTGCTGACTACTTTGAGAGCCATTGTCATTATTGGTGGTTTCTCTCACGCTTGTTAATAGTTTACATCATTGACTGGTAATCAAGCGGTTTCTACCATGTTCGACTTCAACACATTCAATCGCATGGATAGAATCGTATTGTTCGGGACGTAGAAATGAAGACCCTGGATCTAGTTTCCACCATCCAGGTTGCGAGGAATTTTGTATTCATTATATTATGGACTATTCATAAACAGATGGCTACGTCCATACTGTGTCCACATGTGTCTGTACTTATGATGTGTTACGAGATCATTCCTATATCAGAGCAATAGTTAGTCTTCTAGTCAATTTTCAGTCTCTTAGTCAGTTTTTATCTGAGTATGGGAATGCCTACCTCAGCAATGATATGATCTCATATATATATTTTACATTGAATGTTTTTACAGGTTCCAACCGGGCTCTCCGCAAGATGATCCTCGAAATGATAAAGCACTTCACTCTTCCTATATGATAAATGTAAAATGCTCATATACTACAGACTTCGCACTTTAGGGGGCAATCTGTTACACAAAAATATCATCACCTGGATTATTTGCAGTCGGTGTAGGCCTATCATCACCTATACCAGCTTCCTAAGCAAGTCTTATACCTCAGCTCTTCAAAACAAGCTTGAGAAAAGAGAGAAAGACATCAAAAAAGCAATGTAACTCTGGTTCTGCACTTTCTCTTACTTTTGCCTATGGGCCCACACCTTTTGTGCAAAGTATCTGCGTACTTCTACGCTTTGTATGTAAAGGGGAAGGTGCGTACCCCTGTAAAAGTCAAAAGGCGCAACCTTTATCTTAAAAAACTCATCTTGGGTTAATTCTAGAGTTTTCTAGAAGCATTTGTTACGTGGATTGTTCGCTCCAAGTGGTTCATGCATCCCATCATAGGAGGAACTAATCCCTTGTTGAGAGGAGCTATCCCTTTGAAGGAGGACTCTATCCCTTTGAAGGAGGAGCTGGTAACTGACCTCCATTGCACTATAAATTGAGGCATTTTGTCAGTGGCCAGAGAGGTTAGAATCTGAACTTTTGAGGGTAAATGCTAGTGAAATCAAGACTTCCTATTTGAACTTAAGAGGAGAGATCACATACCTTTTTGGCTTCATTAGGGAGTGAGTGAAGCTTGTCAAAGTAGAGGAGACTTCTTGTTGGACCTGGGAGGAGCTTGTACAGCATCAAGGAAAAGGTTGTAAGGTTCTTCTCTTTTGAATTAATACAATCAAGCTCATTTTTCTCAACAAGTATCTCATGTTATTTTTTTCATGGACTCCTTGACTTTCATGTTAGATATGTTTTATAATATTGGATATTCAGATGTTATTTAATCGTTTTCCTTCTTTGTGCTTGCAGGTTTGCGACAAAGGAACTTACTTGGATCAAAGGAGCGAAGGCATCTCCAAACTTTCATTGGACATGAGGTAGGCCTTAAACACATTTGTGTACCATTATTTATAAAGCACATTTAGAGAAAGATAGTGTCTGGTTGGTTTGTTTGTCATTAGGTCTTCATTAGATTCTAGGAAGGTCTATCTTGTCCGCAAGGTCGACTCATTCCGCGTGACAATATTAAATGCCAAATAAAGATTTGAACCAACCGAAATGGAATGCTGTGATATAGCTGAAGATGAAGGTGTTGTTGACAGTATTCATGTTGCTCACAGTAAAGTAGCATGTTATAGCAAGGAAACTCATTGTGATCCAATATTTAATGATGAATGTACTACAACTTATGAACCACTATATGATGAGGAAAACTCTTCAGGTGAAGGTTGGTTACAAATGTTGCAGGAGAACAAACTAATAGATGATTTGTTAAGTGGAAAAGTTTAGTGTGTGGATATTAGCAGTGCCAAGGAAGAAATAAAAACATTTGAAAAAGAGCTACAATTCATTAAAGAATGGATTGAAACACCATGTATTGATAAAACCTGCACAAAAGTCACAACTACATATGAAGAATCAATGAATGTCAAAGACTACATAAACAATGAAGAAAATGAAGAGGTTCGTGACATTCTAATGCATTGGAGTCAAGAAGAGATCATACATTATTATAAGCTAATGTGGCAGCTGTCTACCGAACAAGGTATTGAATAATGTAATGATAAAGCATAACATCACAGTTATGTATGCATTAACAAATCTACAACAACTGAAGAAAAATTCTAGCCTCAAGGACTTGATAATCTATTGAAAATAATAAAGGACCACAACCCAATTACATCATGCAATTGAAGAAATTGAGGAAGAAGCATCATTATTTAATAGAAAGACTCGTAAAAATTAAATTTTAAGATTAAATTGTAATGCTTGGTTGAGACTAAGACCAATAGGTGTTACAATCCATTTCTCCGTTAAGGGGGTGGCTTGGAATTAATGGAGAAATGTAGATTGTTCTAGAATGTATTATTATTATATGTTTGTTGTGATTGTGGTGTCTTAGTGAAGTTCTGGCGTTTATTTAGGATGCAGATCCTATTTATGAGGAAGTTGTTTCAACTCTTCAACAAATTTGTAATTCCTTAGTTGTATGAACTTTCTTGTTAAAGAATGCAGAATGTGTTGAGTGCAGGCACTCTCTAGGTTGATTTGGTCTCACCTGGAGCTACACATTTCTTTCATGTCTTGTTCCTCCTTAATTTTGAGTCCACCGCAATCGACCCTAAATATTCTAAATCAACTACCTAAAGTTGAAGATGAGGGTTTTAAGATCAAGTGGAGAAGAAAATAACGTTGGAAAATGAGGCTAGTGTCAAATTAGGAATGAGGGAAATAAATTCTCGAGAAATAGCAAGAGAATGCATGAGGGAACATGCCAAAGAATGAGCTAAAGAACTATTCCATCTTGCAAATAGAATTTGGAATCGTTCTTATGTTAGGTATGGTGCTCAGACCCTAGTTTCACCCCCACCTATCCCATGATCAAGTGTGCAATCCAATTGGACGTGCTAACATATAAAACTTGGAGACACTGAAGATAAATTGACATGCGAAAATGGAGTCCAAGGGTGATATACTTTTTAAGTTATTTGAAATGAAAACCTTACATGGTGATAAATGTTGATATTCAAAACCCCAATATTGTTTTGAATTAGATTCATGGCAATGTGATTTGACTTAGATTAATTATGCAGAGGAAGCATGTGTGGAGGTGTTGTGTTAAGGAAGTGTGTGCGGAAGAAGCCGTGTGGAGGAAGCTGTGCGAAGCTAGTTGCGTGGAGGAAGCATATGTGTAGGCTATTGCGTGAACGAAGCATGTGCAGATGAAGCTATGCAAAGTTGGCTTGGCAGATGGTGTGTGCAGAGGAAGATGTGCGGATGAAACATCTGTGGAGAAAAAAAAGCATGCGAAATGTGGACCCTGCTAAAAGAGGCATGTCTTAATTTAATTAATTAACACTAAAAGAAAAAACTAGTGTTATAACTATTCCCTTTATTTCCAAATTACAACCTACATTTTTAGATAAATTAAAAACTTATTCTACAATTACACATGAATGTTTTTTTTCTAATATCTTTATATTGGTTCTAAATCAACTTTGTCGAAACAAGTCATTTCTAATCTTCAAAGTGTTGATTTCTTTTAGACTATGAGAAACGAAATTCAAAGAGACATAGTGGACTTAATGAAGATAAGGGAATTACATTAAAAGAAATACGTTTCTCTCCCTACACTAAGACAAAAATCATAAGGTATGATACGTAATAAATTTTGAATATAATAGTAGAGAAAACTTTATTAACCTATGCACATTGAGAAAAGCATGCATAAACATATCTTGAGGAAAGAAAAACATTAAAGTTGTTGTTATGAGCTAACCTCTCCGAGCTTCATAGTTGGATACGAAGAATATATATTTTTCATCAAGCAAATAAGTATAAATTGCTCATATCAATACTAATTGTCTATCATTTCATTCTATTCACATTGTTCAACAACATAATAACCAATAATAACCAATATAAAACATATGTTGTACACATCCAACGAAAACAAGTGACATGAACTAATATTCATTTGGTCTAAGTAAGACATTCAGATCTATGACTTCAGAGTATAAAACATTTAGTTTTATAAATTTATATGTTGAAAGTTTATATATATATATATAATTTCAATGATTATAAGTTACAAAACCTGCATGCATCATGTATGAAGAGAAACCCAAAAAAACATTTACCGGTTGGATAAATGATTATAAAGTCATTTTCTACCTATTTTCTATTTTAAATTCGTGGCTACGTATTTCTACTTGAAACCATATATTATTTATTGTAATGGTTATTTATCACATCAATAAAGCTATTTTGTATTTTTCATTTGTATATGAAAACATTATGTACTTTTACTTTTTTTCTATCAAAAATATTATTTATTTATTATTTTATTATTTAAATGAGTCAAATGAAATATTATAATTATATTTTTTCTTTGGAAAAATTGTAATTTTATTCATATTGAGTAAAATTACATGTTGTAGATGTTGTAATAGCATATGTTTTATCAAAACTTGTTTCGCTGGAAATAGGATCTAAAAATAATTGATTGTCTATCTATGCTTTCCTACCTTTCTTTTTTTCCACTTTCCACCAACCTTCATTGTTGGGCGTGGCTGTTACAATAGTCATTTGTGCTTCGTTTGTGGCAGCCAAGATTTCTTTTTCAGAATATGAGCTTGTTTTAGATTATGCTCGCTTGTTGCCTCCAATTCCTTGCCCTAGGGTGTGTTTCTCACATTGTTGTTGTGGGTTGGTTGTCTTTGGATCTATTGCATATTCAATATGATTTTCATCATTCTGTAGATTCTGTGGAAAGCTTTCTTTGCTGAGTTCTGGATTATTTCCTCCATATTCTACTTCTTGAAATATATTTGTGGTTTCTGTGTTCTTTCCCTCTTCTATGTCATCTGCCCATGTGGTTGAAAACTGCCAGCCTTTTGGCTTTGGTGGTTGTCTTCTTTTCCTATCTTTTTTGTTTTGTGGGCACACACTTTGAAGATGACCAGTTTGATGACATATGCGACATCGAAAGGTAGTGTTTTCATAATCTAGTGGCTGGGCCCATTACTTTTCATTGTGGAGTAAGAGAACGTGATCTTGTAATCCTTGACTGAGATCAACCTCCACATAGATCCTGGAAAATGTATAGATATCCTTGGATAGGCGATCATTGTCTTCTTTTAAGAATTTTCCCAAGGTGTTGCCGATGCCTTCTAATACTTTGAAGTGCCAAAAGTGCAGAGGTAAGTTATATAATTTTACCCACACTAGCATCTTCGAAACCACCATGGTGTTTGGGTCAAATTCCAGGAACCAAGATGTCATAAAAAGGCCAGCATTACCCCAAAACCATGGTCCCTCATTCAATGCATATTCCTTGTCCTTTACTATGTCGAATTTGACAATAAAAAACCCTTTTGAACAGAGATGGAGATCATAGTTTTCTTTCCATATGGAGTAAATCCATTGACGAAGGGCTTCCGGTTTGGGCCAAAAACCATTAAACCTGCATATCACCGCTTTAGTTAAATAATCAGCATGTATTTCATTTACTTCAGGTAGGGCGATTATTATGCAGGGTTTTGCGTGATCTGCTCGACGATGTAGGCCCCAGGGGTTGGAGCTTGTTGTTCTGTTTTCGCTTGAGATTCCATTTTCCCTTGTATTGCGTCTTTGAAGGAAGTAGGTCCTTTTGAGCTTGTGCCGGAACAACCTCTGCGAAGTCTTGTGCTAAGACAGATGGTTGAGTCATTGCCTATATCATATTCTTTTAGCTTGTGCTCCTCCTGCAAAACTTTCCCTGTGTAGATCAAGCGTTGTTTGCAGGGTGGGATTCCAGTCCTTTCTTGTATCCTCTGTTTGAGCGTTTTTGTCGCCTCCCATTTCCCTATCTTGATGCATAGTGTGTTCCCTCCCATGGAGCTGATAAAGAGAATACTTTTTCTACCTTCGAGCATATCAAAAGCAGATGCTTTAGGCTCCAATGTTGGGATGTCTGCCTGATCCTGCACAATCATCGCGTCTCCCTATTGCCAGCTCTGATCTATGATCTGAGGGAGTGATCCAGGGCAGAGAGGAGACTTTTTTTTATTAAGCCTCTAGATCTGGGTTTGGTGTAGGCCGATTTGTTTGTTGAGTGTCAGATCTATTTGGTCAGTGGTAGATCTGAGGTTTTTACCCCCATTCTGTTCTTCTTTTGCACATTTGGCCTGTAGTCCAGGCCAGAGAGGTATCTTGGCAATTGCATGCCCCCAGATCTGTGCTGCGTGCTGCAATCCATGGCCAAAAGGAGGCTTTTGGTGAACGTGCCTCCCGATCTGGGTTTGATACAGGTTGTTTCGTCTGTTGTGTGGTAGATCTGTCATTAACGTGCTCTTCCATGGTGAGAGGGATCAATCCAGATCCTTGCAAAAGCCATTCAAGATCTTCTCTATCGAAAGTAGGATCTAGGCACTGCACTCCAGTTTGCTCAGGTCAAGCTAGTGTTAATGCGTTGGGGACGAAACAAGATTTCCTGCAACCAATGTGGAATGTTACAGGGTTGGATCTGATTTCCATGATCACGATTGTCCGGAACCCTCATTCTGGCAATACAGTGACCAGATACTTTAGATCTGGTAGAAAGAAACCCCATTCCGTCAAGAGTAACGCAGATCCATCTCCACTCCTCCCTTTCGATTGCTTGGTTCCCACAGCGAGTTGTTAATCTCCCCATACACCGGATTTGGCCATAGATCTGCTTCTAGGGCAACTCCAGAGGGATAAACCCCTACTGCAAATGTGCCAGATCGAAATGCCTTGCTTGTTGGGAGAGATAACACAGAGTATGATTTCTGATCGAGATGCTCCATTTTCCCTATCCATTCCAGATCCAGCATAGATCTGCTTCTCTTTTGATTTTCGATCACTCCATCTTGCATTGCAATGGCCCACGGATCCAAAACCCACTCAATGTTGCGACTCCGTTTGCCTTCGCTCCATCCATTCGGTGGTGGTATGCCCATTTTATCCTCTACGGCGCTGATCAGAGTAAACTTTGCGATCTCTGTCACTGCCATTTCCTCTTGCTTTATAATCATATTCATAATTATTTTAGATTCATGTAATTCTAGATTTATTATGGGTATAGAGGGATCAAATTCTTCAAGATATCTTAAGAGATTTGACCTCTCTTGATGCATGATAGATCTAAAGTTAAATAGATTTATAATGCTTCGAGTTATCTTTTTTGGTGCATGATAGATCTAATGTTAGATAAATTTAGAATGGTTCCAATTTCTAGAAGAATGCCACATTTTCGTATTATCATTATTATGTATATGTTTGAAGTGAATTTTATACTTTGAAATTTAAATAATATGCTAATTAAAAGTCTAATAATTTAAAATTCATTAATAAGGAATTGAAATGTAATCTTGTGAAAGAGTGAATTAGTCACATTGTTTACCATATATATTCATAACACTCACTAAGATATTTTCAACTTAATCTATGATTTTTTAGTTGTTTTTGAATTGATAATTTTTATTATGAATTCTTATAAATATTGTCATCAACAAATTTAACAAATTTAAAAAGTACACTTTATTTTAACCATTTTAATAGTTTATAATGTAGTTATTTTGTCATTTTTAATTGTTTAAATTATATTTTTAAATAGCTTAATCTAATTAATTGATGAAATTATCTACTCACAATAGACTATTTAGATGAAATAGTAAGTGTTATAATTTGTTTTGTTAGTTAAATTGCCTTGTCATCAACTGTAATCATCCTTTCACATATAATTACACTTCATTTGGAAAAATTCAGCGATCATATTATTGACCTTGACTTGGAATTTGATTTAATGCCCCAAGTAGATGAGTTTTCCCTCTAAAGTATGTGGTGGTTGGTTATAGTAATGACATCATTTGTTTGTGTTGATTATAAATTGGGGAAATCTTGTTCTTATTGTTGATCTTAAATTGTAATAGTGACATCCATTATTTGTGTTGATTTGAAATTGGGGAAATCTCGCTTGTGCTTATTGGTGATGAAAATAGATGTGGCATAGATAAATTGGGTAAATGATGAGAATAAAAAATTGAATTCTATGTTCAAGGGCTGAGTAGTAAATATAAATACTTATATAAGCATATCAAGTCTCTGGTGCAATAACAAAAGTGCAATGATGAAATCCATATTTAGTAGATGTTCATTTTGAGTATTATTTTCAGATTAGGACTATTATTAATCTTGATGAATATAAAAAAAATTCTCACATTTTTAATTCTTTGCAGATAATTATTCCAGTTTTTAATGGAAAAGTATATTGAGTCTATTTCTTGGGATAGTAATAAGAATGGTTGAAACCTACTATAATAATATTATTTTTTAAAATTATATGCAAATTAAAATACTAATATTTTAAAATCCATTAACCAAACCAGAGCGAAAAAACAGATTAGTAACATTGTTTGCCACATATATTCATAGTGAGAAAGATAATATAACACACTATGATATTATCAACCTAATCTATGATATTTAGTTTTATTTTTTTTAAATATGTAATTTTTATTATGAATTCATATAAATACTTGTTTAAGCATATCACGTGTGTAGTGCAATCACTAAAGTGAGTTGATCAAAGATAGGTTTAAATAGTTAAGATCAATTTTTACTATGTTAATTTTTTATGATATAGTTATGTTGTTTTTTTTAATTGTTTAAATTGTATTTTAAAAAGTGTAACATAATAAATAGATGAAATGGTCTATTTACAATAGATTATTTAGATAAACTAGTAAGTGTTATGAAAAGAGTAATTTATTTTATTAGTTAAATTGTCTTTTATTTTTAACCTCAATTGTAATCATCCTTTTGCATATAATTACCCTTCATTTGAAAAAAATTAGCCATCATATTATTGGCCTTGACTTGGAATTTGATTTAAAGGCTAGGTGGTTGAGCTTTCCCTCTAAAGGATCATGGTTAGTTATAGAAATGGCGTCATTTGTTTGTGTTGATTATAAATTAGTGAAATCTATCGTGTTCTTACTGTGGATGATAATTTGTTTGTAATCCATACCAATGCTTCTAGAGTGGAAAAGGTGGAGGAATCAGCTCACAAAACCATTTAACTGAGTGGGATCCAATTAGGAAAATTTGTGTTGGGAAATAATGATAATATTGATAGGGGGTGAATTAGTATTAAGGATAATTTTTACTTCTTTATTCTAGTTTACTTTTCCTATTTAAACTTGGAATCCAACCATATAACTGATATAAGTATATAATATGGCAACAACATAAACTCAACACACAAGAAAACAAACCATAAGCATCATACACATAGAAACAAGGTTTTTCACTTGGAAACCCTTTTGGGAAAAAAACTACAAAGCTTGTTGTTGTTATTGATATAAATTAAGAGAACCCACTCTATTACATCAATATTTTTTTGTGAGCACCCACTCAAAGGAAGCACCAACCCCCTTTGATTTTTTGTTAGCATCGACTAGCAAGAAGCATCAACTCCCTTTGTTTGTAGACACTTGTCCAGCTTACCAAAAGCACCATATGAGGCACTGACCTGATGGAATTATTGCAAGCACCAACTTGCAGCTCCTTGGATTTATGCAAGCACTAAGTTGCAGGAGGCACTGTCCCCCAAGCCTTCTGAAGCTCCATTAGAGATGGAAGCACCAACTTCCTGTCTGTAGGTACCAACCCACATTCAAAAGAGAACTGGTTGTTCTCTGTAGTTTGGAAGCAACTCTGCTTGATCTCAACTTTTGTTCTCACCTCACTCTACTGCACTTTGCAACTCTCTGCAACATTATTTAGAAACCCTCTCATCTTCTTATCATCGACAGTCTCTCAGCTCTCGGCCTATCTACTCTCCACAGCATACAGTCTACACTTGGCCTTGTTTCACACAACACCAGGTATTCTCTTGACTTTTATTCACAAAACATAGGCTCAACTTTGGGACTTTTGTTCTCTAAGGAAAACACAACCTTATTCACACAACTCAGGAAACTTTCACCTTTAACATAGAGTGCAGGCACTTTAGCCTTTAACACAATGCGTAGACACTTCAGCCTTTAACACAGAGTGCAGGCACTTCAACCTTGTCTCATAGCTCACAGGAAACTCTCGTCGTAATGCACACATCATAGGAAAGTATCGACCTTTACACATAGATCACACAAGCACCTTCGACCTAACATGCAAAGTGCTACTCCTGGGGTCTCTTGTCTCCTTCTAAGTCATTTTCGGCATTTACATACAAAATTGGATCTCACTTAGCCTCTCACAACAACGTTCACACTCAGAGCTCTTTCCTCTTGGCTCTCACTGGAAACTATGCTAGATTCCCCCACATGCTCAATCAAGCTCCTGGGTCTTGTTCTTATGTTGTCTCCCCAATCAATGCTACCACATTTTCGATGTTGTCACGCTATCCTTAGGCATCATTGTGCACTGTAATTAGGCATGGCCTCTCCATGTTGTTGTCTGCATTGAACTTGGTTTTTGCAAATGCATTCATTAGAGAATGGTCACCTGTCTGTCCTTACTATCTTCTCCATAGTGAGAATTAATTCTCAGTCCACCTTCTTACTCAAACTAGGTAGAGTCCTCTCTACACTACAACTCTCCCATCATTGAGGCTCTTTATGCTAAGAATTTAATCTTAGTCCAGCTGCACACTCCACTGAGACTCTTCATGCCTCTTGATGGCTTATATACTTCAACATGGCTTTTATATTTTTCATTTATTTCTATAATGCATGTATGAGATATCTCTAATGACCAAGTCCATTTCCTTTGCATTTACTATTCAGTTTCCGAGCCGACGAGCCTTCAAAGTCTTGTACAATGCTATCAGAGAATTCAAACCATAGTGTTATATTGGAGTTTCCACATTGTAGCTTTAAAGTGGTTCAATGTTAAACATTGTTGATTGTTGATCTTCAATATTCAAGCCCCTTTCGATTATCCCCTTGATGTATCTCATCGATAGGATTCGCTCCTATGACCAAAGACCAACCATATCGAAGCCCACTTATCATCGATTTTCATCTTTTTCCCATATGTCAGCAACCACAAAGATTCAATCACCAATCTCTGATTTCCTAGCTCCTTTCACTTAGGCTCTTAGCATGCATTTCTTACCATCAGACCAAAGGCCGTGACCTAAGGCTTAGCCTTAAGGTGCTAAGGCCTATCGACTCCTGTTCGGGGGACATTTTTCCTTTGTTAAGCATTGCACAATTGGTTTGTGTTTATTCCACAACCAAGCGCTTAACACTATCATAGCCCTCTTATTGGGGATTTCTACCTATTCCATCTTAATCCAACAACCATAAATCCTTGATTTAGTTTATCTTAAATTTTAGAAACCTTGGTGAATCTTACTAGTTCCTAATATGCAAAATGTAAAATGTTTGGAAATATTTTTGTAAAAATATTTATATTTCTAATGATGTTATATTAGTCTATATAAAATTTTGGTTATTTATAAGGTAAAATAATTTTATAATATAAAAAGTGGGCGAATCATTTTTAGAACAAATGGAAAATGGCGATTTTTTTTTTTGGAAAAAACATGGAAAATTAGCCCACCTATGGAAATTATCCCCTAACATTTTCCCTGATTGTCGATTGCCGATAGAATCCTCTACTAAGGCATAGAATTCAGCTCCTTAAAACTTCACGACCACATGCTAGCCCTCAAATCAGAGCCCTCTAATCAATGATTTCCAAATGTGGCCAATGTGCCAAACATTGCAAACCTCTAATCATCGATTGTTGATAGGCCCCTCTATTCATCCTTTGCCCTCGGTTCCCTTAAGCCTTCACGACCGCATTTTATCCTGCATCCCGGTGAAATTTCATTTTGGCACATGAGAAAACCATTGAAACCTTCGATGGCCTATTTCCGAAGTGATGTCATCTCATACCACACGGAATCTTCTGACCAGTGACACGTGTCACTTAGATATGACCCATTAGGCTATCCATAAACACCGAAACAACTTGCCACATGAGCCTCAATACCATGACTTCATGCTAACATAAGTGGCCATGTGTCTCTCAGTGGAACTAATGAGATCCTGCCACTTATCCTCATTAGAGCTCCTCTGATGCTCCCATTTCTCCTTATTGGACCCAATCAGATGCCTACATGCTTCCTCCCGAAAAAGAGAGAAAGAGGCCTCACCTACTTTGGTTTTTCACCAATTTCCTTTGTATTTTCCTTTTTGGCGTCCCTGACTATTTAACAAAGAATGAAAGTTGTGACTTATCCCCCAATATTGCAAGACCTCCAACATGTGGGATCGTCGATATGTAATTCATCGAGACTTCCAATATGCGATTTGTAGGGACCTTCGATTTGTTGGGACCTATGATTGTTAGATGTTCTGATATGTGGGATCTCTAATCTCTAATTGGTGATTCACAACACTGTGAAATTCTCCTTAGGATCCACCGATCTCACTGAACCTCCGATTTGTGGGACTTGCGATATACATGATTATTCGCTGCTTAAGGCTTTAACACCCTGAACTTCAGTAGGTCATAAATTTTGACCCACAAGTCCGTTTTTGGAATTTCTCATATCGTTCGAAATATCCTCTACACAAATTTCCAATGGAAGGGGTCTAATTAGCGATTGAGCACATTTAATACCTCAAAATATGGCTCCAACTTCACTGCCAACCTTCTGCTCCTAAACTCTTCAGATAGCTAAGAATCACATCTAGAATGTGTCCTTAGCATGAGGCCTACAACTCCTATGGACTTCCATCCTGGACCATCACTATAATCATCATTTTATGGATTTTCCATTAAGCCTGCTAATATGATGATTTTCTACATGAAGCCTGCATATACCAATAGATACCACCTGCACCATCACTAGTAGCATCTGCTGCAACAAGAAACCAAGCTTGTCTAGTTGACATCAATGCGAACACTCCTGCTAGTTGCTAGGAAATCTAACTGGCCAACAAAACTCCTTAGTATGATTGTTGACTTCAATACCAACACACTTGTAGATGCCTTATCAAGGTCATTGGCCATGTACACAATGTTAATTGTCCAACAATCCCCCTTTTGCATTGATGGAAACACACCATCCTTTTCTCCAAATGATGGCCAAACCTCAAGCTGCTTCCACACATCTCATGGAAAGAGACACTAATAGCCTTCTTTCCATCACAACTTCTTCACAATGTTTCTCCCCGTTTGACATCAATGGTAAGGGACTACAAGCTGCCTTCCTCTCCCCATGCTCTCACTGACTGCAAGGACGAGAGTCTAGCTGTCGAGATGTGCATTCTACCTTATGGCATTTCTACCAAGACTACCACTGCTGTTGCTCCATAAACTGGGAAAATGTGATATTCTCCCCCTGAACATATATTGCGTTTGATTTGTCCTTCCCGTTTTAGACACATTATGGCTATTGGCTGAGTACTTCGTCCACCAATGCATATTTTGTATCAAAGAGATTGATACCCATTAAACTACGCATGGTATTGATGCTGTTACAAATACCAAGTTATAATGATGCATTTCGGCTCGCCCTTCTTTGTTTTTGTTTCTATTTTTGAAACTCATCACATTCTTTAGCATCTCCACTTCTCCCTTGAGATCAATCTCATACTATGGGGATTGCTTCATGGTTCATACTAATTGCATTAAAAGAAATGATACAAGTGGAACACTATACGAAGAAAACTCTTCTATTTCTTTTCTAAAAAAGAAATTCCCTTTTTCACACATGGTTTCTCAACATGATCCCATTACAACCAATTGATATAAATATACCAATTGAGGGTTAAGGGACATGAAAAATCATACACTGATTGTGTTTCATGAACACAAAGCTACTATATATTATATGCTTACAACTTAAATGAAATAAGAGTATTTCAATACATATGCAAACCTTTCCTTTTCTCAACAATATTCCTTTATGAGGATGCCCATTGTTGCCTGCTAGTTCTTATCAAAGTAGCTCCCCCTGATCCAATGCTCCCTGACCTCCTGCAAAGTTATCTCACCTTTGCTTGGGGACTGGTCTTGTGGACTTGACAAGGCCATGAGATTCTTGTCATTCCACAATTCCATTGCAACCCTTCTTCTTCTCACAATAGAAGATATTGTTGTGTGCTCCTCATGTTGTCTTCACTCCACCATCATTCATCAGATACGCCTTTTTGTTCATTCTTCTTGGCATCTTGCATCTGACTTACTCAACCTCCCTTGAAGCCCTTCTCTTCCTTCAGTGATGAGGAATAGAGGATCTACTCACCCTAAGAAGATCGCCCTCCTTCTTCCTACATGCCTTTAAAGGGCAAGTTCTCATAGAAGCATTATCCTTCAACTTCTTCTTTGCCCCTATATGGGCTTCGTGTCTACTGCACATGGGTAGAGGAAATATTTCTTTCACCTCCTCTTTCTTCACCCAAACCCTCTTGGAGCCTTTCTGCCTTATAGAGGGATCTACTACAAGAGTGGGAAGATCATTATTCTTATTCCTTCCTCCTTTTGTGATCTTTCTCTTATGAGATAGAGCACCAAAGACATTCTTGGCTTCATTTCATCACATCTCCTAAAATGAATTTTTCGACTTCCCATGCTTGCAACAAGCTTCTTTGTGCCCAAATTTGCCACAATTTTAGCATTTGATTTTTCTTGGGAATGGGGTAGAGGAGTTACTCTTTTTTACAAATATTTTTTCAAACTCCTAGCATGGCCAACATGTCTTCTCCCAACCTTTCTCCGCATTCTTTGGTTGCTGCTACCCAACATATTTTGTTTCCTTGGATGCCATCTACAGTCTATGGCTTTATGTCAAAAATTTTTACAAGAAAAACAAAAACCATAAAAAGGTTTTTGATAATAGAGGTTACCTTTTCTTTGAAGGTTTTTCCTCTGAGAAGGAGAGGTCCTCTGCTGGCTCCTCATGTTCCTTCTATGAAAGTTTGGATTATTTTCTTGTACTATTTCTTGCAGTTTCCTTGCCCTCTTCTACTGCACTTATTTCTGCTACTGCTTGGGCTTCTGTTGCACTTGCTGCTACCTTTTCTTGGGCTTCTTCTTCTCTAGTTGTTATTGCTACTTCATCTTCTCTTCCTGCAACTACTTCCCTTGCTATTGCTGTTATCTAACAACCTTTATTTCTTTGTTGTTATAGCCTTGGACTCCCTTCAAATTTTGATATTGAGACCACTCACTATATGACTTTTCTAAGTCATGTTCCGATGATACTACCTCAGTTTGCAGTGTCTCGCAACAAGCCTCCTTCTTACTCATCTAGTGGGTCAACATCCCAATTAGTATGCTAGCCTCTTCTTGTTGAGAATTTAGTTCAACTAATGTTTTCCTCAACTTCTCATTCTTAAGCTCATAGATCCTTAGTTTCTTCTCTTGCTTTAGAACTACCTCTGATAGGCCCCTGACCTCCCTTAGAGCCCAGATCAACCTATTTCTAGAAAACATCCCTTCATCTAGATCCTTTTCTTCACCACCAAAAGTGCTAGCTTCCGAGAAACATGGTCTCTCTTCTAAGACATCTTCCTCATCAGTAGGAATGTGATGAGCAACAACTTCACCATGTTCTGGTTCATTTCTAGAGAAATAGGGCTCCTCAACCTATTCTTGATCCAGATGGATTTCCACACTATGCAGGCATTGCAGACTATCAAGAACATATGTTTCTAACTTACAATTCCTCAATTTTTAAGCATCTGGCTTAGATAGCCCTCTCATGATGACCTCCTCGACTTTTACATTCTGCTCATTCTTCTCTCTATACTGAAGAGAGCACGACATGTTAACATTCAAGGTTAGTAAACATTCCATCATTAAAACCTCCCAAACTTCATAATCAAGCCCATGGTCTGATTAATTTAAATATGGAAGTCCTGCTCTTAGCCACATTATATTAGCCATTGTTTCCCTTTGATTTACCTTCTAGCAGTTAAGCTATTCTTGAAGGAACTTGGCTCTGATGCCAATTGTTGGGAAACAACGATAATACTAAGAGGAGGGTGAATCAATATTAAGGCTAATTTTTACTTCTTTATGCCAGTTTACTTTTGTTATTTAAACTTGGCATCCAACTATATAACTAGCAGCAACATTTAATATGGCAGCAACATAAATTCAACACACAGGAAAACAAACCATAAGGCTCATACACATAGACACAAGGTTTTTCATGTGGAAACCCTTTCGGGAAAAAACCAACTCCCTTCTATTGTTTGCTAGCACCAACTAGTAGGAAGCACTAACTCCCCCTCATTGTAGACATTTGTCGAACTTACCAGAAGCACCATATGAGGCATCGAGCTCATGGATTTTTTGCAAGCACCAACTTGAAACTCCTTGAATTTAAGCAAGCACCAACTTGTAGGAGGCACCGATCCCCAAGCCTTCCCAAGCTCCACTAGAGATGGAAGCACCAACTTCTTGTCTGTAGGCACCAACCCACATTCAAATAAGAATTGTTTTTTTTCTGTAGTTTGGAAGCAACTCTGCCTAATCTCAACTTTTGTTATTATCTCACTCTTTTGCACTTTTCATCTCTCTATATAAGTCTTCAACAACCCTCTGATCTACTTATCATCAATAGTCTCTCACCTCTTGGCCACTCTGCTCTCCATAAAACACAGTCTTCTCTCGGTCTTGCTTCACATATCACATGATCAGCTCTGGGACTTTTCTTCTCAAAGGCACACACATAGCCTTATTCATACATCTTAGGAAAATTTTGCCTTTAACACAGAGCACAAGAACTTCAACCTTTAACATAGAGTGCATGCACTTCAACCTTTAACACAGGGCACAGACACTTCAACCTTTAACACAGAGCACATACACTTCAACCTTTAACACAGAGCATAGACACTTCAACCTTATCTCGCAGGTCACAAGAAACTCTCACCTAACGCACACAACTCAACAAAATATCGACCTTTACACACAAAGAACACACACACCTTTGGCCTAACACATAGAGTTTTTCCCTCATGGTCTCTTTTCTCCTGCTAAGACACTATTGACCTTTACACATAGACCTGAATTTCACTTAGCCTCTCATAATAGTGCTCACACTCAGAGCTCCTTCCTCTTGGATCTAACTAGAAACTATGTTGCATACACCCACATGCTCAATCAAGCTCCTAAGTTTTGTTCCTCTTCTATCTCCCCGATCGATGTTGCCACACTATCGATGCTTCCACATTGTCCTTAGGCATCACTACGCACTGTACTTAGGCATGACCTATTAGTGTTGTTGTCTGCATCAGACTTGGTTTCTACAGCTTAATTCACTACAGAATGGGCACCTGATTTTCCTTACTGTCTTCTCCATAACGAGAATTAATTCTTAGTCCACCTGCTTACTCAAACCAGGCACAATCCTCTCTATGTTGCAACTCTCCCATCACTGAGGCTCTCCATGCTGAGAATTTAATCTTAGTCCACCTACACACTCCACTGAGACTCTTCATGCCTCTTCATGGCTTACATTACTTCAGCATGGATTTTTCGTTTTTCATTTATTTCTATAATGCATGCACGGGATATCTCCAATAAACAAATTCATTGCCTCTTCATTTACTCTTCAGCTACTGACCCATCTAGCCTTAAAATTCTTATACTATGTTATTGGATAATTCACGCCACAGTGCTATATCGGAGCTTCCACATCACAAATTTACAATGGTGCAATGATACACATTGTCGATTACCGATCTCTGATATTCAAGTCCCTTTTGATTAGCCCCTTGATGTATCTCAGCCATAGGATTGGGTGTGTTGTCAAGGTTAATCCTCTCTATGAACCTCTATCCTAATGAGTGGGTCTAGCAACTAAAGTGACAATCAACTAGACATCTTCCTACGTTACAATTGAAAAGAAGAACAACGGAGTTGGCCTACCTCATTCTAAAGCTATTCTGATTTCCTTTTTTGAGGACACTGAACCACTTGTGTCACGGGATTGTTCCTACTTCTCTCAATGTTTAACACAACAAGGCATGCTGAAACAAATAGAAAATCCAATAGAAACCTACTTAACTGGTCAAGGAAGGTCAAGCTAAATGATACATGAACATATACATTTTGGGAAGATGAACCAACAATTTCATATTATTATAAAGTAAAGGGAAGCTTACAACCAAATCCTTGATGTTGATAGATTCTCCTTGAGTGGTATTCCAAGTCCAAGCCAAGGACTCTCCAAGCACTCCTTCTCCAAGTCATATGAATAGCCTCTAGGAACAATCTTAGCATGAGGGTGGAAATAGACATAGACCAACCATTTGGGAATGGGAGAGGATGAATTTATAGGCTACGAAAGGGAGTTAGGACCTCTCCAAATATAGGATTAGGCCCACATCTCAAGGAGGTAGCTCATAGGGATAAGACCAAGAGGCCAAGTTGGGATAATTCGATATCAACTACGTTAAACAACCTCCATCTCGCCGCTCTAGAAGCTTCTAGATCATGAAACTTCTCATCCTCTTTGGGAAAATTGCCTCTTTGGGATCATAACGGGTATGCAAGGTAACATAGTGATTCCATCGCGGGATGCAAGGTAACATAGCGATGCCATCGTAGGTCAAGCATGATGGAATGAGTGACCATCGTGATTTTTAACCTCATAAGAGTGACAAGTCTCAAAATTAGGGTTTTTAGAGCTATTTCTTCAGCGGAAATCTCAACGAATTTTCCAATCAATGTCTTAAGGAGGATCTGAACTACATATATGAATGAGTACACTACATAATGGTCATGTTTCAGGCACTTCGGGGTATTTCATAGGGAAGTGTAGGAGGTGTGACAAAATACAGTGTAACAGATGCCCCTTAAAGCATGAAGGCAAAACGAGGAGTGATGGCTGAGATGCTTTATGAGCTTTTGCAAGGATGAGGACACACACTATCAGGAGACTTGCAATGCAAGGATTCATATACATATATATATTTGAGAGCAAGACATGAATCTATGACATGGGCGCAACAATCCAGATAATAAGGACTATATGAAAGGATCCATCGCATGGGTGAATCCATCCAATATAGAAGGATCATTTGTAATCTAAGATCCAAGGCATGGAGGCAACCATCCAATATAGAAGGATCATCATAAATGTAAAGTCCCACGGACCACAGTATGGTCACAACCGTCCATATAGAAAAAAAATGTGTAGAATCATGAATAACATATAACTTCATGCAGGCTGAGTCATATCAGACAAGACTCAGGGTCTTGTGGTCCATCATGACCCGATCAAAGTATGAATTCTAACATGTGAATGAACGTGTCATAGTTGAACATGCCAAGAAAACCACTTGATTATCGGCCATTGATGTAGACCGTTAACATGCATGAAAGGTACCACCCATAATGACAATGGCTCTCAAGGTACAACAGTAAATCTGTAAATGTGATAACAAAGTTGAAGTCGAAAACTCGTGGAATCACTCGATTGAAGGCCAATAGTGAAAACCTATTTTCGGATGCAAAGAACTTGCCATTAAGGCATGCAAGCTCTAAGGTACTGAAAGGAAGTTTCTAAGTCATCTTCCTAGATAATGAGTTGAAGTCGACTGGAAGTGACCTGTTGAAGGAGGGTCATAATGGTTCCCTCATCATCGACATGAAACAAGGAATAAATTGGAATGAAATGAGTAGGATCCAAGACTGTAGCAAAGAGTCATAAAATGTATAGGTAATAAACTATAAATAGGACTACTCTTGAACATATTTGTGACACGACTCCAGAGTGTGGCAGCATTAGACTCAACATAGGACCAAGGGTCATAATGAAGAAATAAAATAGTCGGATGAGAGGCAAAATGGATTACCCAAGCCTAGAAGGACAAGTGATTAAGTGAGGATGTCCCAAACCTGACACAAGAGAAAAATTAGTGTCATGTTCAAGAGCGACATGTTCACTATACAAAGGGTTTCATCTTCATTTTTCCCCCACTATTTCTAGTGAGTACCTCTTTATTTTTACACAAGCTTGAAGAGGATACCATATGATTGTCATATAATTTCATCCTTCGGATGAATCCATCCTAGTAAGTTTTATGAGTCATAGGAAGGAGAAGCTCAGGCTCGTCATGGTGACAAGTCTTCATCGTTTAATTTTTAATGAGTCCGATAGAAGAATAAATCAATATATTTTTCACATTTAGAGAGTTTGAAAAGGAGACGAAAATGAAAAATCCATCATGTCCCTTTTCGTAATTTGTCTCTCGAATAAAAAACGTAGAAAAAAATATTCATGAGAACCTCTTGATCATGTTGATCAAGGTGTTCCTTTTGCGTACAATATTCTATCTCAGTCTAGAAAAGGGTTAAACTTATATTGAGTAGACGTCATTTCATTTACTTTTACGAGTTCGAAACGACAAGTAATTGACAATATTTATATTTTTAAGAGTCAGAAAAGAGCTAAAAGATGACTCTCCCTGGAAGAACGAGCGATATAAAAGGATAGCAATTAGTTCCATTCATGATGGAACTGCTCAAAAAATGTAAATGTCAAGAGACTGGATAATAAGACCACTCATCACAGAGGTTCCCCACGAAAGGGTAAAAGAACCAAGTGAAATCGACTGATTGGCCAAAGATATGGTGGTGATGGAATGGAACAACCAAGGCTCATCTAGCAAAAATAGTTTGATAAAAATAGCAATCACGAGATGTAAAGTGGTAATGGTTTCATTTTTTGACAAGCTTGAAACATGGGAAACTATTCTTGTGTATACTTAAAGATGGTTTCATCTTTTCACAAGCTTGAAACAATGGAAAAAACTATGCTTGGTTCCGATTTCATTTTTACACAAGATTGAAATAAAGATAAACCATGCTTGAGATGAGTTTACATGCCCCTAGCATAATCACTCAATTTGAGGTAAATTCTCCTCAATATTTATTTCTTTCACCTAAGTAGATTACAAGTTACTAACAGGTGAATGGAATGAAGATTTATGTATGAGATCAAGTGAAATACTCGACTGAGATTTTATGAGATCTAATCAAAGAATCGAATTGGAAGGGGATTTGTTTAACTTTTTAATGAGCTTGACACAGGAAAAGAACCATGCTCCTCGCTTATTTCATTTTTTAATGGGGTTGACCTAGTAAAAGAACTATCCTCATGGGAACCTATTTCATTTTTCAACGAAGTTGACATGGTAAAATAATTAGCCTCATATCCTTTGTTTCATATTTTAAGGAGCTTGACACAATACAAGGAACTCTTCTCCAAGATCCTTTCATCAAAGACCAAAAGAGGCCATGGCTTCCAAGTGGTTCTCATCATACGGGAGAAAAACACTCTGGAAAGGATACATGTCCAGGGATCCAAAGGAAAAATCAGGCTCCAATTCCCCCAGTACATGATGTACTACATCACCGATGAGATCATCAGTAAAGGTAGGCATGAAATAGGTGGCCACATAATTAACCTCTGGCAGGGGCGATAGTTCTTTCATATGAGAAGCATTTAGGGATTATGGTTGAGTGGGAATTGATTTAGGACCAATGAACATAAGTTGATCAATGATCACAACGCTTCCTTCATGCAGGAAACATATCACTTGAAAGAGTGAAGATACAAGAGCTCCCATGACATAAACATAGTCACAACCAAGAAGTAGATTAAAATCTAAAGGGCCTTGGACAACCATCACGTCTATATAGACAGTTTTTTTCACAAAGTAATAGGTAACATAGGAAGGATCCCTAACAGTTGACTGGTTCCTCTGTTAAAAGCCAACAGATTCTGAATGATAGGGACAAGTTGAGGAGAACCTAAAGCTTGCTAAGAAGTTGAGGAAAAGATGATAATAAATGTTCCCTCATCTATGATTGTGATAGATACATCCATATGGTAAGCCTGTATTGTAATATGGAAAGGCCTGTAAGACGGAAGGTGATATCTTGCCTGTCGACTCCAATAAAAATAAGTGATTAAACTACTCAGAGGGGGTGTTGTAGGAAAGTGATAGCCGCCCTATTGCCACTATGGGAATAGGAAAACTACTCTCATGCACCTTGGGAACAGGAGGATTTCACTATAGTTCATTCAAAACTAAAGAAACTAGAAGAACCTGAGCAGTATGAGGTTCACTCTCTACTGGAAAGGTACAGTTAACTTAAGGTGGAGTTAAGTCTACCATTTTCTCAACCAATGGTTTATCAAGAATAGACTCATGAGACTCACTTTCAGAGAGAGTGGGGTTGACCAATGATGACTTTTGATCAATCACTAGATCAACTAGTGAAGGATCAGGGGAAAGATTTACATAACAAGCCGAAAGATGAGGCTATGAAGCAGTAAGGTTCTCCAACCCTTTGGAAGCTTCATCCATTAAAGGACAAAGGTGAATGGGATGATTACCTTCACAAAAGTTACAAGGAAATTTAACTTTTCCCTTTTTCCTATGAGCATTACTAGTTGAAGGTTTATCACAAGCCTGATTTCTAGAGGCTGATCATAAAATTCAATGTGAACCTATGGAACACACCTCTAAGACCTTGGGAATACCAGGGAAATTCCAAAGAACATGGTTACCCTTACATAACATGCAAGGGAATTTTACTTTTCAGGGCTCATTGGAATATTTTTCTTCATTAGTCGCATCCATAGCAATGGATTCTTGGTTTCCCCCTTGCTTGTATTTCTTTTTCTTCTTCACATATTCTTCTTCTTCTTAGCTTCCTGATTACTAGAATCCAGACTTTCACCAGGTGAATAGGAAGAACATGGTGAAGAAATAGGTGAAGAAGGCAAGGGGTCAACTCTAAGATCTACATGATGTTGATGTTGCTCAGGTGGAGGAGAACTTAGTTGAAAAGCAGTTTGGACACTTGGAACCACCGAGGTTGAAAATAACCAAATTGGTAGACCAATGGTCAATCCAAGAAGGGACAACATTGCCATATAAGGAGCACCGGTATTTCCAAAAGAAGGAAAAGGACTAGGATTCCCGTCAAAGGGGTTTCCTTGACTGGTAGACTCAAGAAATGTTGCCATTGGTATCAACTTAAGATCTACTAAGGAGTATTTCCACAGGAAGGATGTTATTTCGCAGACAATTAATTTTAGAATTTGAAACAAAAAATTTTCCTTTTCATGTTTTAAGAGTTGAGAAAAGGACGAAAATATGACTCTAGTCACTTTCGTTGGTTTAGCGAGCTTGAAAGGACAAGTGCTCAATGATATTTTCAAAGTTCAGGAGTGAGAAAAGATTGAAATGACTACTCATATAACTCTAGGCAAAAGGAGTACTAAGTAACCATGAACTGCAATATACACCTGAACAAATAAATTTACCAAGGACTTGACGTACATGCAAGCAATGTCCACGAATGCGTTGTTCGATGTATCATGTTTAGAGGGTGGCAGACTTGGCTTCCTATGGATAGAAGTTTGCAGCCTATGAGGGTCTCCCTTTATACATTCGATGGTACGAGGAGCACAAGTCCATGCTAGCACTGTCAAATGCAAAAACGAATGACAACTGTTAAGTTCTATAGATGTCGGAACATATCTCTAGCCTAGACCACTAAGTATGAACGTTAATATTTCAAATGCTCATTAGATTAATTTATATATTTTAAGTTTATCTCCAATTAAGTTTTAGTTTTGAGGATCAAAATTATGTCACCTAAACACCAATGATGCAACTATATGAGAAAAGGAAATTTTCCACTTCGATGAAAGCTAGACTAACCAAGGGAGAAAATTTCAATCAATAATGCATCAAACAAAATGCATCATGCAAAATTCGTTCCACTAACTTTCACTTTCATCTTACAAATGCAATGCCAAAAGTAAAAATGATTTTCAGTTTTCACTATCCTAATTGCAACTTTTTCGAAAGAAAAATGGTTTAACTCTACTAAGATGCATTTAGATGAATTATGCTTTTCTTTTCATTTTGAATGATTTGATGCACCTAATACAATTTTTATCTTTCAATCACTGAAAAATGTGATCTATTTTCAATGATGAATTTCAAAAAATAACTTTTCAATGCAATTAATCTAATGCATTTTCATGAAAAGTAAATTTCAAATACAGGCTAAAATAAATGCAAAACGACGTTTTCAATGAATTCTAAAGAAAAAACACACTCAATAAATAAGAAAAACAAACATCTCAATGAAATCAACAAGCAGTAAGAAATGACGAATGAATAGAAACCCTAGAATTGAGTTAGATTTCACTTCAAAGCCAACGAGACAAATTTTGCAAATTAATCAAGGCAATCAATCAAAACATTGACAAATCCAAGCATACAGGATGGGAAAAGACCTTAGGGGCCAAGACACATTGGATTCTTAGGAAGAAACCTAAAAAATTCTCACATTCAAGGATCATCTCTACTTTATATTCCAAAACCTGTGATTATCGCCACTTTTCATAGGCAAACCCACGATGCCATCACTACTTTGTATAGAAAAAGTAGTGATGATTTCAACGCGACCAAATAATGAAGAAAAAAAAATCATTGCTACTGTAAAGGTAAAAACCACAATTCCATCGCGACTATTAAGGTTAAACCCATGATGGGTGACAAATATGTGAAAAAACTAAAAATATTCCAAGAAACAATATAGAATTAGCACTCTAAGGTAGTAATCAGTGATGGTATACACCCAGACTAATGCAGACGAGCCGAAAAATCAATGGTTGGTCAAACTAGTCAAAATATTAGGGTGAAGGGTTGGATGGAAAGGATCATAGGCTTCCCAATGGAGTTTCCATTTTGTTGTCAAGGTTAATCCTCTAAAGATGTAGGTGATCCCTCTAGCCCAATGAATGGGTCTAGCAACTGAAGTGACAATCAACTAGACATCTTCCTAGGTTACGATTGAAAATAAGAACAAAGGAGATGGCCTACCTCACTATGATGCTATTCTGATTTCCATTATTGAGGACCCTAAACTACTCGTGTCATGGGCTTGTTCCTGCTTCTCTCAGTGTTTATGCACCTACAAAAGTGACCAAGACACAACAAGGCATGCCAAAACAAATAGCAAATCCAATAGCAACCTACTTAACTGATCAAGGAATGTCAAGATAAATGATACATGACCATATACATTTTGGGAAGATGAACAAACAATTGTGTATTATTAGAAAGTAAAGGAAGCTTACAACCAAAGCCTTTATGTTGATAGGTTCTCCTTGAGTGGTAATCCAAGTCCAACCAAGAACTCTCCAAGAACTCCTTCTCCAAGTCAAATGAATAGCCTCTAGGCACAATCTTAGCATAAGGGTGCAAACAGACATAGACCAACCATTTGGGAATGGGAGAGGATGAATTTATATGTTGGGAAAGGGAGTTAGGACCTCTCCAAATATAGGATTAGGGACACATCTCAAGGAGGTAGCTCATAGGGATAAGACCAAGAGTCCAAGTTGAGAGAATTTGACCTCATCTATGCCGAAAAACCTCTAGGTCACCGCTTTGGAAGCTTCTAGATCACAAAGCTTGTCATCCACTTTGGGAAAATTTCATCTTTGGGATCATCGTAGGGATGCAAGGTAACAGAGCGATGTGATCGTGGGTCAAGCATGATGCAACAAGCAACCAACACGGTTCTTAACCTCATAAGAGCCATGAGTCTCAAAATTAGGTTTCTTAGAGCTATTTCTTTACGGGAAAGCTCAAGGCATTTTCTAATCAATGTCTTAGGGAGGATCTGAGTTGTATATCTGAATGAGTACACTACATGATGGTCATGTTTTTGGAACTTCAGGGTATGTCACAGGGAAGTGCAGGAGGTGTGTCAAAATACTGTACAACTGGGTGTTGTGACCAAGCCACAACCATATTGGAGAACCCTTATCAATGATTTTCATCTATTGCCCATATGTCAGCAACCACAAACCATCGATCGCCGATATTTGATTTCCTAGCTCCTTTCGCTTAGGCTCTTACCACACATTTCTCACCATCGGACCGAAGGTCAGGACCTAAGGCTTAACCTTAAGGCGTTAAGGCCTATACACTCCTATCTGGGGGCCTTTTTCCCTTTCTTAAGCTTTGCGCCATTGGTTTTGTGTTTATTCCACAACTAAGCACTTAACACTATCAGAGCCCTCTTATCAGGGATTTCTACTTGTTGCACCTTATGCCACTAACCATAAATCATCGATTGTTGATTATCGATAGGCTCCTCGGCTAAGCCATAGCATTCAGTTCCTTAAGACTTCACGACCACATGCTAGCCCTTAAATTAAAGCCCTTCCAAGTGTGGCCAATGTGCCCAAGATTGCAAACCTCCAGTCGTCAATTGTTGATAGGCCCCTCTATTCAGCCTTGGCCCTTGGTTCCCTTAAGCTTTTGTAACCACCTGCTATCCCACATCCTAGTGAAATTTCATTGTGGCACATGAGGCAACCATTGCAAACCTTTGATCACCGATTGTTGAAGTGACTTCATGTTATGCCATATGGCATCTTCTGAGCAGTGACACGTATCACCTAGATATTTACCATTAGGCCATCCATAAACACCGCAACAACATGCCATGTGTCCCTCCATACCGTGATGTAATACTAATGTAAGCGGCCATGTATCCCTCATCAAAACCAATGAGATACTTCCACTTTTCCTCATCGGAGCTCCTCTGATGCTGCCATCTATCCTTATTGGACCTAATAGGATGCCTCCACAAGTCCTCCTAGAGGAGAGAGAAATAGGCCTTGTCTACTCTTTTTTTTCTCCAAATTCCTTTGTATTTTCATTTTTGGCCTTTCTAGTGATTTAATAGAGAATGCACAGCCCCAAATTATCCCTCAATATTGCAAGACCTTTGACATGCAAGATCACCGATATGAAATTTTCTAGGGCCTCCGATGTGCAATTCATTGGGACCTCTGATTTGTTGGGACTTCTGATTGTCAAGAGTTCCAATATGTGGGATCTCTAATTGGTAATTGGAAATTCACAAAGTTCTGCATTATTCCTTAGGATCCTCCGATCTCACTTCACCTCCGATTTGCAGAAATTGTGGCATGCAGGATTCTTCCCTGCTTAAGGCTTTAACACCCTCAACTTCAACAGGTCAAAAACTTTGACCCATAAGTCCATTTCTAGACTTCCACATACTTTTGAAAAGTTATTCCAGAGAAGTTTCCAATAGATGGGGTCTAATTATCCATTGAACGCATATGATACCTCAAAATATGGCTCCAACCTCACAACCAATCTTATGATCCTGAACTCTCTGGACATCTAGGAATCACATCCACAATGTATCCTTAGCATGAGGCCTGCAACTCCCATGGACTTCCATCCTGGGCCATCAATGTAATTGTGTTTTTATGGCTTTTCCAATAAGCCTACTAATATGATGATTTTCTACATGAAGCCTACAACTACCAAGATATTTGTCCTGAGCCATCATTGCCAGCACCTGCTACAATAAGCAACCAAGCTTGTTTGGTTTACATCAATGCCAATGCTCCTTCTAGTTGCTAGGCAAGCCAACTTCCCAACACAACTCCTCAGCATGCCTGTTAACATCAATTTCAACACACTTGCAGATGCCTTCTCAAGGCCACTCGCCATGCACACAATGCCAACTGTCCAACAATCTCCCCCTTTAGCATTGATGGTAACACACCATCCTTTTCTCCATGTGATGGCCAAACCTCAAGCTTATTCCATAAATATCATGGCATTGGACAACAATAGCCTTCTTTCCATCACAACTTTTCTCCCCCATTGACATCAATGGCAAGGGGCTACACGCTTCCTTTCTCTCCCCATGATCTCACTGACTGTGAGGACCAGAGTCTAGCTGTCGAGATGTGCATTCTTCCTTGTAGACCTCTCTACTAGGAGTTCCGTTGCTGTTGATGCTCCATAAACTAGGAAAATGTGATATGCTCCCCTTGAACATATATTGCCTCTGATTTGTCCTTCCATTTTTGGAAACCTTATGGCTTTTGGATGAGCACTCTATCCACCAATACATATTTTGTATCAAAGATATTGATACCCATTAAACTTGTTAGAAAATTATATATTACGGACCAATGGAAAACATGAAATATTGCAAAGATATAAACACAAAAAATGCATAAAACAAGAGATACACAGATTCACGTGGTTCACCCAGTTTGGGCTACGTCCACCCCAAACAGCCAGTCCTTCCTTTCTATTATCCAACAAAATGAAGAGACACATCCTACAGCAGATGCGCTGTAATATCCTCTGTTTTCTCTCACAGTCTCACATCACTGCTTCTCGCTTGGAGAATACACATATATTACACAAACTCAATAAAATTCCCTCATACAAAGAGAGGGGTTTCCTTTTATGGCAGAAAACCCTAAACTAAACATAATTTCTATCGTCAGATCATCTGCCTAATGAATGGCCTAGATTGACTAGAAATCACTATACTTTTACAAGGCAATTTTACATATGTTTTTTAGCTTCGGGGGTGCTTCCCTCGAAACCCCCCGTCGGGGTGGGGGGGGGGGGATCCCCAAAGGTCACAACTGCGCCCCCCTAGACCCCCCCTGTTGTGAATATTTTACCAGTGGTGTTGCCACCCCATTTTGAACTTGGGTCCAATGTGACGATACCTTTGAATATAGAAGATAATCAGGCTCCACACCCAACAATCTCCCACTTGGATACTGATTATAGCAACTCCACCACTGCTTCATTTGCTGGAAAATGAGTCCTCTTTGGACCTAGTTGTTTCTCATCTTCATCGTCATCCTTGAAGACCAATTGAAATTGAGCATATTCTCAGTTTCTTCCTGGTTACAACTTTTGTTATCATATCTGCAGGATTCTGGCTAGTGTGTATCTTTTCCCGCTTTAACTCTCCATCTTCCAACATTGATCGTATGAAATGGTACTTGAGTTTTATGTGTTTAGTCTTGGAATGAAATGTTGAGTTCTTTGCAAGATGAATGGCACTTTGGCTATCACTGTATAACGTGCCCATATCATGCTTCTTACCCAATTCACCCATAAACCTTTGTAACCAAATCATT
>APFE031112241.1:0-24530 GCA_000404065.3 Pinus taeda | reverse complement strand
CTTGTCAAATTTTAGATACCACTACCTTGGAGCCTATTTTAAGCCATACAAGCTCTTCTTCAACCTGCAAACTAGTTTATCCTTCCCTTTCACTTCATATCCTTGTGGCTGCTGCATATATATCTCTTCCTCCAAATCCCCATGGAGAAAGGTTGTCTTTACATCTAACTGCTTAAGATGCAAATCTTCAACTGCTACTAGACTTAAAATAGTTATGATTGAAGTCATTTTAACAACAGGAGAAAATATTTCATCAAAATCAATACCTTTCATTTGTGAAAACCCCTTCACCACAAGTCTAGCTTTGTACCTTTGTTTTCCTCCATCTTCTTCCTTCGCCTGTAAACCCATTTATTCTGCAATGTAGTTTTACCTGCAGGCAACCTGACTAAGTCCCAAGTCTATTTATGCATTAAGGAGTCCATCTCTTCTTCCATGGCTAGCTCCCACTTCTTCTTGCTTTTAACCTGCATTGCTTCTTCATAATATTCGGGTTCACCAGAATCAGTCAACAATAAATAATATAATGAAGGAGAGTATCGTTCAGGGAGTCTACTTATCCTGGTAGATCTTCTAACACCACTTTCAGGTGTTTGGGGTTCCTGTTGTTGTTGTGGTGGTTGTTATTGTTGTGGTTGTTGATTATTATTATTTTCAGGCAACTTTACTTTTTCAGTGATTTCATCAAGAACTGCATATTCCTTGTTTTCCTTTTCTTGTTCCTTTTCCTGCAACTGATTCTTATACAAGAATTTTTCATTGAATATTATATCTCTGCTCCTAATGATTTTGTGATTTTCATAATCATATAAGCGATAACCAAAATCATTAACACCATAGCCAATAAAGGTACATTTCTTTGACTTTGCTTCAAGCTTTGTTCTATTTTCTTTATCAATATGGACAAAGGCTTCACAACCAAAGGCTTTAAAAAAGAGTAGTTTACCTTTTCACCTATCCATGCTTCCTCTGGAACACCACCATCCAAGGAACTTGAAGGCCCTCTGTTTATTAGATAAACAGCAGTTCCCAAAATTGTAAAGGCAATCCTGCATGCAATCTCATGCACCTTGCACGCTCCATGATTGTTCTATTCATCCTTTCTGACACACCATTTTCTTGTGGTGTTCTTGGAACTATCTTCTCTCTGCGAATTCCATGCTCTAAACAGTACCTATCAAACTCTTTGCTGCAATATTCACCTCCATTGCCTGATCTGAGACACTTCAATTTCTTTCCTGTCTCAATCTCAACCAAAGCTTTCCATTTCTTGAAAGTATCAAATACATCAGATTTATTCTTAATACAATAAATCCAAGTTTTTCTAGTTGCATCATCAATAAAAGTAACATAATAACGAGAGCCACCAAGAGATGATACCTGAGCAGGTCCCCATACATCTGTACGCACAAGCTCTAATTTTCGCTCTTCTTTTCTTTCCCAACTCTGAGAAATTTGACTCTCTTCTGTTTCCCATAAATGCAATTCTCACAGAAGTCCACATCAACATTCTAAAAACCCGATAACAAATTCCTTGAGTGAAGGATCTTCATCCCCTTTTCACTCATGTGTCTGAGCCTATGATGCCATAATGTTGCATCTGCTCCTTTGGAAATTAAAGCATTAACAGAGTTAGAAATACCATTGCATAAATACAATGTACCAGCCTTTTTACCTTTTGTTATTATTAGTGCTCCTTTGGTGACCTTCCAAGCTTTACCTGTGAAAGTTTTCACACAACCTTCACTACCTAACTGCCCTGTTGAAATCAAATTTTTCTTCAAATCTGGAACATGCCTTACCTCCTTTAATAGCCATTGGTTTCCATTCTGCTGTTTTACAAGAACCTTACCCATTCCAACAATTTTACAGGGTTTATCATCACCCAAACGGACTTGTCCAAAATATCCTTGAACATAGTCATGAAAATATTTCTTATCAGGTGTGGCATGGAATGAAGCCCCTGAATCTACCACCCAAGAATCAATAATATTTTCGAAAGAAAGAATCAAAGCATCTCGTAACACCTCACCTATCACATTTGCTTCATGATTGTTTTCTTGCTGTGCATCTCCTTCTTTTCCCTTCCGAGATCTACAGTCTTTCTTTAGGTGTCCTTTATTTCCGCATTTCCAGCACACTATCCTCGATATGGACTTGGATCTGCCCTTCCTTGATTTACTACGATATCCTGAGCTCTTTCCTCTTTCCATTTTTCTTCCCCTGGACTCTGCACTTAAAGCATTACCCGATGTCTCACCAGAGCTTTTCCGTTGCATTTCCTCGCTAAGGATAGCACTGACAACATCATCAAACTTTAAAGTACTAGATCCAAAAACAGAGTTACTAATGGCCATTACTAAACCATTCCAACTTTCTGGCAATGAGCACAAGAATAACAAAGCTCTAACTTCATCTTCAAAGTTTACCCCTACAAAACTTCACTGACTTGTAACTGTATTAAAATCATTTAAATGGTCTACAATAGATTCACCTTTCGATGTCTTCATATTAAATAATCGTTTCATAAGAAATACCTTGTTTGAGGCCGAGGGTTTTTCATATTGTTTTGCCAATGCCTGAATCAAACCCTCTGTCGTTATTTCCTTCGAAATGTTGAAGGTGACCGACGCTACGAGGCACAACCGTATTGTTTTGAGTGCCTTCCTATTGAGAAGGTTCCATTCTGCATCTGTCATAGACGTCGGCTTCTTTGCTTTTCTGCTCAATGGTACGTATAGATCTTTCTGATACATATAATCTTCCATCTGCATCTTCCATAGTGGGAATTTTTTGCCGTTAAATTTCTCGACCCTAAACTTACCATCTTCCGCCATTTCTCCCACTCGAACCAAAAACCCTTCTCTCCTGTGAGTTTGTCACCCAAATAGACCTTCGGCTCTGATACCAATTGTTAGAAAAATATTATATATGACAGAGAAATGCAAGACATATAATATGTGGAAAAACACAAACACATAAAACCAGAGAGACACGGATGTACGTGGTTCAACTAGTTTGGGCTACGTCCACCCCAAACAGCAAGTCCTTCCTTTCTATTATCCAGCAAAATGAAGAGACACAACCTACAACAAATTCATTGTAATATCCTATGTTTCTCTCCCAGTCTCGCCTCTCTGTTTCTCGCTCTGAGAATACACGTCTATTACACAGCCTCAATACAATGCCTTCATACAAAGGGAGGGGTTTCCGTCTAGGGCAAAAAACCCTAAACTAAACATAATTTCTACCATCAGATCATCCGCCTAATGAACGGCCCAGATTGACTAGAAATTACTATACTTTTATAAGGCAATTTTACATCTGTTTTCAACCACTGGGAGACCGCTAGCCCTCAGACCCCCTAGCCGGGGGGATCAACAACCCCCCCGTGTTCCCCCCACACCCCCCCACGTGGAGGGGTGTACAAACTTCCTGGGGTATATATCTGGTTGAAATAAAGACCTCTAAATGATCATGCTCCACACCCAACAGAGAGACTACAAATTGAATTAGTCTCATTGAGACATCATCTAGAAAAGAAAAATTATAAGTGTCTCAACATCAGAAGCTTGGGGAGAGCAAGAAAGTCTTGGATGAGATGCTTTCCAAGCAAAGATTCCCTTTCATCAAGGTTGGTTTGGGTTTCAAAGAAGAACCAAGCTCCAAGAAGGAAAATGCTAGAAGGTCAACCACCCATGTAAGGGAAATTGGAAATTCCGACGATAGCAAAGGAAAAGAGGTTTTTGTACAGCAACAACAACAAGGAAATCAACATCAAAAAGAGAAGAATAAGAAACAGCATAATGTTATGGAATAGAAAAAGCAACAACAAAAGAGTGCTAAGAAGTTGCAATAAATAGTGCAAGGAAGTAATTCAAATTTCCATGGACAACACAAGAAGAATCAGCAAAGGTCCTTTCCCCCTTAAGGACAAAGCCTTCAAAGAAAAGGTAACTTTTGTCATCAAAATCCTTTTCATGGCTATTTTTTTTCTTGCAATATTTCTAGACATAAATCCATGGACTGTAGATGACATGCAAGAAAACAATATGTGTTGGGTAGCAGTAATTCAAGAAGGCACAAAGTGGCCTGGAGAAGGCATGTTGGCAGCAGTAGAGGTTGTGACAAGATTGCTAGAAGATATGGAAATTCCTTTTCTCCATTCTTAAGCCATATTGAATTCTACAATTGTGGCAATGTTTGGCACAAGAGAGAAAGTTGTAGGCATGAGAAGAAAATGAATGCTTCTCATCGTATGCATGCAAAAATTGGGGCTCGGGATTGAAGACAAGAAGAATTAGTGGAGTAGAGGAATACAATTTGTCTTCAGTGCTCTATGTCAAAAGAGCAAGATGAAAAGAGGAGGAAAAAATTAGAAGAATACCAAGAAGAATGATCCTCCTACTCTTGTAGCAGACCCCTCGGTAAGGCAAAAAGGCAACAAGAGGATTTGGGTGAATAAATAGGAGTTGAAGGAGAAGATTCCCCTAGCCATGCGCAACCAAGAGAAAGCCCAAACATGGGAAAAGAAGACGATGGAAAGCAGTGCTCCTGTCAAGAATCGACCAAAGAAGGTTTGAAAGAAGAAGGAAGATGATCTACTCAGGGGGAGTATATCCTCTATTTCTCTTCAGTAAAAGAAGAGAATTAACTCAAGGGAGGCCGAATGTGGGCATAAAATATCATACAAACGAGATCCATTTGAACAATGAAGGTATGGTCGAGTCCCCTTGTTGATTATAGTAATATATTTGTTTATTTCAAGTGTAACAACATTGAAAGAGAAATAAGAAAGAGTAGTCAACATGGTTTCAGTGGGAATACACAACAACAATGTATGTTGTGAGAGAAGAAGATGAGCAACAGCATAAGTGTGGAATGACAAGAGGCCCACAGTCAAGTTAGGTCCATAGGATTAGTCCCCATGAAAATTCATCAGATCAAAGAGCATTGGCTCAAGGGGAGCTACTTTATTAAGCAGCAGCAGGCAACAATTTTTATCCTCGGGAAGAAATATTACACAAAGAATGAAAGGTTTTCATCTTTGGTGATATACCCTTATTTCATTTAAGTTGTGAATTTGATTTTTCCTAGCAGTCTTATGTTCATGAAGCCCAATGGGTATAAGATTTCAATGTCCCTTAGTCTTCAGTTGGTATGAGTATGTCAAATGATGGTTTTCATTCATATGCAGTAGCATTTTTGTGTAAGTGGACATTTCTTTTTGAGAAAGAGATATAAGAGGTTGCATGTTATATCATCCAATTTGTATCAGTTTCTTGGTGCAATTGGTATTATTTAAGCAACAGCCCCTATTGTAAAATCATGATCTCAAGGGGAGAAGTGTTTAATATGCTCAAGAGAAGTGAGAATAGAGGATGAAGCAGTAGCAGGAGTGAACAACAAGCTCAATGCATCACTAATGATTGGTATTTGCAGCAACAGTAATACCATGAGAAATTCTAATAGGTATCAATTTCTTTTAATTGGTACAAAAGATGCATTCGCAGAAACAATATTTAGCAAGCAGCCATAAGGTTTCTAGAACTGGAGGTCTATAAAAAAGGAGGAAATATATATTCAAGGGCAACATATCACACAGATCCAGTTTATAGAGTAGCAACAACTATCAGTCCTTGAAGAGAAGTCTGTAGATAAGAATGCACAACAAAAATTAGACCCTCATCATCGATAGTCAGTGATTGCATGGGGGAGAAGAAGCATCTTGTAGCCCTTCTCCATTGATGACAAAGGGGGAGAGAATATTATTGGAAAAGTTTTGATGGCCCAAGAAGAGGAAAGAATTCCCTTGGTGGCTCATGTAAGGAGATGTGAAGAAGCATGAGGATTGGCCATCAATGTGAAGAAGTGAAGAGGTGTTGCCATCAATGCCAAAAGGGGAGATTGTTGGACAGTTGGCATTGTCTTTCTGGTTAGTGGCAGTAAGTGTGTTGGAATTAATGTCAAAATTCATGTTGGGAGTTCACAATTGCGCAGTTGGCATTGCCTGGCAGTTAGAAAGTGTGTTGGCATTGATGTCAACCAGATCAGCATGGATGTATGTGCTAGGAAAGACAACATTGATGTCCACCAGGCTAGGTGTGATAGCAGCAAATGGTAGAATTTATTTTCTTGATGTGTCAAGCTCAGGGAGAGTCCTATGGTTGTTGCAGTATCCGGTAGAGAATCACCATAGTAGCAGGCCTATTGGAAAATCCATAAAAATATGGCTATGATGGTTGGGAGTCCCACATTTTGGAGGAGATTTTTCCTCAAGAGTTTAGCTCAGATACTCTTGGAGTTAGCACAATTGGTTAGTGATCGGAAAGAGATTTCCAACGATATGTGGAAGTCCATAAATTACCATCGAGATAAAAAATTATTGGTAGTCGAAGTAAGGACCTTGAAGTCCTTAGGAGCAAGTCGAATTTCGAATATTGGAAGCAGGCCAAATTTCAGACCATGAATTTCAAAACCTCAATCCTTGGGACATCGAAAGGGATGAATCTTGGAAGGCTAAAATATTAGAAGGTCTAATTTCAGAGGTCGGAGCCTCGGGATATCGAATCAGGCGTAATATCAGGGAGAAGGCAGAACATCAGAACCCCAAATATCGGAAGGTCAACCTATCAGAACCTCGGATGTACATCATAATTTTAGAGTTTCGTAACTCCTTGTTAATTGTATTATTTTGAAAGCACCGAGGGTTACAGGGAGCAGAGGTTACAAAGGAATTAGTTGCAAAACCAAAGGACTAAGGGACCCTTTCTCTCTCCTCTAACAGGACACATGGCAGTAGTTGATTAGTCCTCTGGAGCTGATGGTGGTAGATGACATCAACATGACGTAGCAATATGGAGGACACGTGGCAGTCAAAATCAGCACTATTGGGTATCCTAATGAGAAAAATCTGGGTGACACATGTCACCATTAAGGAGACATCATGTGGATATGATGATAAGAGCATGACGTCATCTCGAAGGTCAGAATATCATAGTTCAGGATTTTATAACTCCTCTATAATTGAGTTTTGAAAAGTTCTCGATACCAAGGAGCTTTAATGATGTTGAAATTCCAAAAGAACCAAGGGCGTAGAGAAGGCTTAGCACCTTAGTCCTATGGAGAATATCAGAGGTTGGAGATTTCAGAACTTTGTTATCAATGCATTTTGAGAAAAGGTATGATGTTGGGGAGCTCCAATGTGTTTGGAACATCGTCGTGAAAGCCTGAAGTGTTGGCATTATGATGTATGTGTTGTACTTATATAATGTATGTGTTGTACTTGATGGCAACCCACTTATAGTAGAACAACTCACTTGTATATGGTAACTAGATGAATCTACAGAAGAGATATCAGGTGTGATAGAATGCATGATAGTAGTGGTTACAGATGTGATAAAATGCAGGGCAGCTTCAAGGAATCAGTTCAGAAGGAAACTCACTCAGATGAAAGATCACAGTATACCATGTTAATAGCACAGAATTATAGATCAGACTGCACAGAATGAAGAAAGAGAGGTATACGCAGGTTCACCTTTGGCCAAGCCACGTATACACGTGGGTTCACTATATACAAGTCGCATATATGTACACATGCGCTTTCACAAAAGGAAAAGCATGTACACCTTGGGAATCTAAGTTTTGGGTCTGAAGTATTTGGTCCATGGTATGTTGATCCATGGTATTGGTCCATGATATTTGGTCTGAGGTATTGACCCTAGGTATTTGATCCAAGGTATTGGTCCTAAGTGGTTTTGGTCCATGGTATTGAGAAAGGTCTAAAACTATAAAAGGAGGAGAAGATCATTAGGCCAGGACACACAAGCATTGAATATCTGATGAAGAGTGAGATCTAGTATGCAGGTTATTGGGTTATGGTGCATTGTTGGATCTGAACCAAGGAGGAACCTTAGCGTTTGATGAAAGATAAGATCTAATGATGTATCAGGATCTCAAGGCTTGAAGTGAATTATCTTTATGTGATTTGATCTTGTATCTGAATAACTGGCACATGTTGTAGTCTGTAAATATGATGATCTGGGTATGACTGAAGTCTGGAATAGTTGTAATGCTTAAATCATCATTTACAGATCTAAATGCAGGTTCACTTTAGAAAAGGAGCATATACACGTTGGTTCTACATATCAAAGTAGTGTATACATCATAAATTTTATTTGCAGATCTGTACACACGTTCACTTTGAGGAAAGCACATATACACACAGGTTCGACACATGGAAGTAGTGTATACCTTATAAAATATGTTTTAGTTGCTTCTGTTTGTTGTTGCAGTGTTCTGGGTTCTGGCTTGGGTTCTAGTTACTGTATTCTGGTGATAGTATTCTGAATAATCAGTTTAATGGGGTTTTAAAGTGATTGATTGATTCGGTTGTGTTTGGTTCGAAAGGTGATTGTTGATGCAGATATAATTGATATGATGTTATTAATGGATCCAGTCTGAAAATTTATGAAACGTAGTCCCTGGAAGAAAAAGGGGAAGGTCGTAGCCTTCTGTAGGTCGGCGCCTACGTATTAGTAAACACATTGGCTAGTACAAGAGCTAGGGTGTTGTAGCTCCCTTCCAGTAGAAGCTGGAGAATGAGAGAAGGTTGTAGCCTTCTACAAGTAGAAGCCTGCGTACTGGTATAAGACTGCACCAGTACAAAAATTGTAAACAGAATTTTCTTATTAAAAGAACACAAAGACGATTGTAGTTTCACCCATACTGGGTTTCCACCTTATATCTTGGTGTTCATGTGTGTTGCTTATGTGTGATGCTTTAATCTGTTTTTACTACATTGTCTAATGAACTCCTGATATACTGATTAAAGTTCAATACATGATAATTTGGGTTAATCAAAAGATATTTGCATATACGTTGGTTGCATTAAGTATAGTCGCGTATACACGCTAGTTCACTTAGTTGAAGTAGCGTATACAAATCAGTTTTTGAAAATTAAATTATTGATATGATAATATTGTTTCACCCCCCCTCTCAGTATTATTTTCAACAATTGGAATCAGAGCAGGTCCTTCAGAAGAATTTTGATCACTTGAAGGAAGATCCATCATCATGAGTAATAAAGAAAGCAGGGGATCCATTAGACTGCCAATCTTTGATGGGAACAACTTTGTTTATTGGAAGGTAAGAACCACAGCCTATATTCAATCTCTTGGAACAGATGTCTAGGGAATCATGGAAGGAGGATATACATGTCCATCAGCAATTCCTACAGATACGGTAGGTAAAAAGCAATATGAAACCAATGCCAAGGTTGTCAATACATTATTGGGAAGTCTGTCATAATCAGAGTTTGTCAAAGTTATGTAGCTCAAATCACCCAAAGAAATATGGGACAAAATCGTTCTAAGCTACGAAGGAGACTCTCAGGTAAAACATGCTAAACTGCAAACTCTCATAATTCAATATGAAACTCTCAAGATGCACAATGATGAAAGTATAGCTAGTTACTTCTTACGTATAGATGAGATTGTTAATTGCATGAAGAATCTTGGTGAAGACATAAAGAAAGTTACTATAGTTGAAAAAAATTTAAGATCCTTGTCTGTGAAGTTTGAATCAAAAGTATCTGCCATAGAAGAAAATCAGGATCTACAGACTATTACTATGACACAGCTGCACAGAATCTTAACTGCTTTTGAGATGAGAAAAGGAGGTCCATCGGATATGAGAGAAACCGCATTTAAAGCTTTAGTAAAAGGAAAATAAGAACTCAATGAATCGGGACATATTTCAGAAGGAGAAGAAGAAGCAAACTTTGTCAAGAACCTTCAATAGTGTTCCAAAAGATTCAGAGGTAAACTACCTTTCAAATGTTTTGCCTATGGTAGAGTCGGTCATTATGCTACCAAATGTCCTCATAAAGATAAATATGATAAAGGGAAGGAATCTGCAAAATGGAATAGAAAACAAAGTGTAAGTAAAAAGAGCTACTATACTCATGAAGATAGTGATGGTTTATCAAATAGTAATGAAGATGAAAATAGTAATGAATATAGACTTCTGATGGCTTATGAGATGATGATTTTTTGGATGCTTTAGATGAAGATGACCTTTATGAAGAAATCTCTAAACTCAAAATCTGTTTAGAAGAAAAGAATATGGCTATAGATACATTGACATACCAACTTGAAGAAAGAGAAAAACACAACGAAAAACTAGAATGTGAAATTGTGGGTCTAAGAAAGGATCTTGAGAAAACAAAAGCTCTCAATGTTAGATTTGTTAAAGGATCATAAACGTTGAATGAAATTATCAAAGTGTAGTGTTCTCCTCTAATAAAGACAAGTCTTGGATATACTGAAGAAGCATCTCAATCATAGAATTCGTCAACCTCCACTAAAAGCTATCTTGATGCAGCAAAGAGCAGTGAATAGTTTGAAAATCATTAGCAAAGGCATAAAGCATATCATCAGGTAAATCAGGCTCAATTTACTTCAAGGATGAACAGAAGCAACAACCAACCTCACTTATATCATACTCAATTTGCCTCAAAGATGAATATCAATAGAAACTACAATCACCAGGTCAGTAGATTCGATAATTGCAAGAACTTCTTTAATGGTCAATGTTTCTCATGTCATAACTTTGGACATAAAGCTACTCAATGTGTTGCTTACAAAACCATAATGACTATAGAAGCACAAAATCAAAGGAATGTGATAGGGATCAAGAAAAGATCCTATAATAACTTTTCTCTTCTTGACAATGAAATAGAATGCTCAATCTGTAACAACTTTAGCCATGAAGAATTTGAATGCAGGAGTAAATTTTAGCAAATATCTCAAAAGGAGAAAACTCCAATAAATCCCAAAATATGGAGAAAGAAAGAACCGCAAACAGAAATATGTGGTATAGCCTTGTATGCAGAAGGACAAGAAAACCAGTGGTACATCGACAGTGGATGCTCAAAACACATGACGGGTGATAGAGAAAAACTACACTCATATAATGCCATAGAAAAGGAAAAGAGTGTCTTATTTGGAAACGACACTCCTGCTGTCACAAAAGGTAAAGGCTTTGTTTTCTTCAAAGAAAAAGTTAAAGCTGGAAATGTTATGTATGTTGATGGCTTAAAACATAACCTGTTGAGTGTAAGTCACATGTGTGATCAAGGAAATGAAGTAGTGTTTCGATCAAATGAATGTGTTGTTCGTGAGCTTGATATAGGAGAAATCATGATTAAAGGTACAAGAACTCCAAACAACCTATACATACTCAAGGGAGGAAAAAAAGGGTGTTATCTAAGCAAAAATGATGAAAACTGGCTATGGCACAGAATATTGGGACATCTAAGCTTTTTTCAAATAAGAAAAGCATGCAAATTCCAGGTTGTTCGAGATCTTCCAGATATCAACATTCCTGAAAATAATATATGCAAATCATGTCAATTTGGTAAGCAAACCAGATCTCAATTCATCGAAAAGGAAGGATAGGCTAGTAAGCCTCTTGAACTTGTTCATACTGATTTATGTGGACCATCAAGGAAAAATTCACCTTGTGGAGAAGAATACTTTATATTGTTCATTGAAGATTTTTCCAGAATGTGTTGAATAGGTCTTCTAAAGCATAAGGATGAAGCATTTTAAAAGTTCAAAGCCTTCAAAGCTTGGATTTAAAATGAATCAGATTTCAAAATCAAATGCCTCAGATCTGATCAAGGAGGGGTATTTACCTCGGATGAATTCTTTGACTTCTGCGAACAACATGGAATAAAAAGGTAGTTCTCCACCGCAAGGACTCCTCAGCAAAATGGAGTGGTAGAAAGGATGAAAAAAACAGTTCAACAAATGGTTCATGCTATGCTAGATGAATCTAGAACTCCTGCAACCTTCTGGGGTGAAGCTGCATTCGCCGTCGTCACTATTCTCAACCAAGCAAATGTTCGAGTAAACAACATCAAATTCTGCATGAACTTTGGTATGGTAAAACTCCTATGGTAAAGTACTTCAAAGTTTTTGGAAGAAAATGTTACATCAAAAGGACTGATGAAAAACTTGGTAAGTTTTTGGAAGAAAATGTTACATCAAAAGGACTGATGAAAAACTTGGTAAGTTTGAACCTAGAGCAGATGAAGGTATTCTTCTTGGCTACTCTTCCCGAAGTAAAGGATATAAATGTTATAACAAAAGACATGGGAAAATTATTGAAAGTATTGATGTTGTAGTTGATGAAGCATGCAAAAATCCAAAACAGATAAAAACCGAAGATCATGACAATGAAAAAGATGAGGATCATTTTCCCACATCAAATCACATTGTCTCTAAAGAAGAAACTAGTGAAGCACCAGAAGAAGAGATAATGATAGAAGAAAGGACTTCGTCTATTAAGTTGTGTTCTATTCTTTCCACGACTAGCCCATGTAGTTAACCAGGGGTTAGAAGGGGGGAGATCACAGGGGGTTTGAGGGGTACCCGTAACCCCACTTTATGGGGTCCGGGGCAGCGCCCCGGAAAATTTTGGTTTTGGACCCTATGTTAGGTTGGGCGGACCCACGTTTGGTTTTGTGCATGATTTTCGCACATGTTTTTTGGACACGATGGTTTTCAGTCCATGGTTTTGGACGCGATGGTTTTTCGGTCCATGGTATAGGATGCTTTGGCATGTATAAATATGTATTGTAACATTGAAAGGAATATAATGAAAAATCAAGATGGTATTCCCGGTTTTGGGATCCAGGGGAAAATCTCTGTGTATATGTGTTTTATGTGTTATGCTCTCGCATTTTTTATTTTCTGTGTTTTAGAATTCGTATGCAGGTAATTTCTGTATGGGGTTAAAACCTACACCATCCAAGTATGTCTAGAAAAATCATCCAGAAACTCAAAATTTGGGGGAAAAAGGGGCAGGTGTGCAGACAAGAAGAAATATTGCTGAAACTTCAAGCTATCTAGCATTACTATCTTCCACTGAAGCTCAAAATGTGAATGCAGCATGCAGAGATGAATTTTGGGTCAAGGCCATGAATGAAGAACTTGAGCAAATTGAAAAGAATAATACTTGGGAATTAGTTCCTAGACCTCATGATAAGAATATCATAGCAACTAAATGGATATTCAAAAAAAAGCTGAACGAAAATGGAGAAGTTGTTAGAAACAAGGCCAGACTTGTTTGCAAAGGATATGCTCAACAAGAAGGTATAGATTTTGAAGAAACTTTTGCACCTGTTGCTAGACTTGAAGTCGTAAGAATGTTTCTTGCTCTTTCTAGTTTTCAGAAATTCAAAGTATATCAAATGGATGTAAAATCTGCCTTTCTTAATGGAGACTTAGAAGAAGAAGTCTATATTGAACAACCAGAAGGATTCATTCTTGGAAATGATGAAAAATTTTTATGCAAACTCAAAAAAGCTCTCTATGGTCTAAAACAGGCTCCAAGAGCATGGTATTACTGTCTTGACAAATATCTCCACCAACAAGGTTTTTCAAAGGGGTCAGCAGATAGCAATCTATATACAAAGACGGACACTGATAAATTGCTAATAATTGTTGTGTATGTTGATGATATCATTTTTGGTAGCAATGAAGAATCCATGAGTCAAAATTATGCCTCAGTAATGCAGCAAGAATTTGAAATGTCCTTTCTTGGTGAGCTCACCTACTTTTTTGGTCTATAAGTTTAGCAGAATAAAGATGGTATTTTTCTCTCACAAACCAAATATATCAAACAGATCCTGAAAAAGCACGGCATGGAAGATTCTAAACCAGTATGTACCCCAATGGTAACAGGATGCAGTCTTAGCTCAAATGATGAATCAGGAGCAGTACATTTACCAACTTACAGATCCATGTTTGGTAGTTTGCTTTATCTAACAGGTACCCGATCAGACATCATGCATGCAGTGGGAATAGTTGGAAGATTCCAAGCAAATCCTAAGGAAACACACCTTTAGGCAGTCAAAAGGACTTTCAAATATCTCCAAGGAACACATAACTTTGGTTTATGGTCTCCTAGAGATACTGATCTTACACTTCATGGATATACAGATGCAGATTGGGCAGGAAGTGTTGATGACAGAAAAAGCACTAGTGGTGGTGCATTCTATATGGGTTCCAGGTTAGTGTCTTGGTTCAGAAAGAAAAAAGGTTCAATTGCATTATCTACAACTAAAGCAGAATACGTGGCTGCTACTTCTTACTGCAGACAACTACTTTGGATGATGCAAACCTTGCGAGACATTCAGATCACATGTATTCCACCTATCTCCATTCTATGTGGCAATACAAGTGCCATCAGTATTTCAAAGAATCCAGTCATACACTCCAATACCAAGCACATACCCATCAAATATCATTTTCTACGTGAACAAGTGCTTGAACAAAAGGTCAAACTGGAGTATGTTCCCTCCAAAGAACAGGTTGCTGATATATTCACTAAACCACTGCCCAGAGAGACATTTGAATATCTCGGACAAAAGCTGGAATTAATTGTTGCATCATCCTATCGTTAAAACCTATTTTCTTCAATGAAAGGTGGTTATACGCAAGTTTTTGTGGGTACAGTCGCGTATATGTTGGTTTGAAGGAAAGCAGTGAGCCAGACTCAGGAAAAAGGGGTCTGCCATGGTTTTGTCAATTATCTGCTCTATTTGATGATGATTTCACTCTACTGATAACATATGGGAATATACTGGTTCTCATAAAGTTGTTAATAACTTGATGTATATCTGATTGATGATGATGCTTTGATATCTCTTCCTGACATATGCAATGATCAGATCTGACAATGAACAGGTGGAACAGGTTCAGGGGGAGATCATGGTTGATGATAGTTTGGGAACTAATTATGAACATATACAGGTCGTTGTTCTGGATGCTGATTGACAGATGTTGTTGATGGTGCAGATCATATGATAGTTGTTGATGACTATCATGGTCTTGTTTTAGATATTTGGTCTCTGTTATATAAGTCATGTACATATTTTAAATGTAAAGGTCATGATAAGAGATAATTTGTAACCCCACTATGCATGGGATGGATGATGTAATGTTTGTATTTTTCCATGTATAAATAATTGTATATTCCCACTTGGTTGGGTGAATGAGTCAAATTTGGTATATCCCCACTTGGTTGGGAGATGGATGTATGTATGAGTCATTGGTGATATGAAATTCATTTGTGATGTATGTATAGAGTCATGTTCTTCTTTAGAACATCTTTTTGCAGACTTTTCTTATGCTCAGGGGGAGCATGGACTCAATCATGGGAGCTCAATCATCACACTTCAGCATATCAAATATTTTAGCATGCACTCAGGGGGAGCATGACCCTTTTCCCTTGATGTCAAAGGGGAAGAGTAACTTGGTGTGGTTGTTGTTGCCATCAAGTCCAAAGGGGGAGATTGTTGGCATTATGATGTATGTGTTGTACTTGTATGATGTATATGTTGTACTTGATGGCAACCCACTTATAGCAGAACAACTCACTTGTATATGGTAACTAGATGAATCTATAGAAGAGATATCATATGTGACAGAATGCATGACAGTAGCAGTTACAGATGTGATGAAATGCAGGGAAGCTTCAAGGAATCAGTTCAAAAGGAAACTCACTTAGATGAAAGATCATAGTATACCAGGTTAACGGCACAGAATTACAGATTAGACTACACATAATGAAGAAAGAGAGGTATACACAGGTTCACCATTGGCTAAGCTACATATACACGCGGATTCATTGTATACAAGTCGCGTATACGTACACAAGCACTTTCACAAAAGGAAAAGTGCGTATACCTTGGGAATCTAAGTTTTTAGTCCGAAGTATTTGGTCCATGGTATTTTGATCCATGGTATTGGTCCATAATATTTGGTCTGAGGTATTGACCCTAGGTATTTGATCCAAGGTATTGGTCCTAAGTGGTTTTGGTCCATAGTATTGAGAAAGGTATAAAACTATAAAAGGAGGAAAAGATCATTAGGCCAGGACACACAAGCATTGAATATTTGATGAAGTGTGAGATCTAGTATGCAAGTTATTGGGTTATGGTGCACTGCTGGATCTAAACCAAGGAGAAACCTTAGCGTTTGATGAAAGATAAGATCTAATGATGTATCAGGATCTCAAGGCTTGAAATGAATTATCTTTATGTGATTTGATCTTGTATCTTAATAACTGGCGCATGTTGTAGTATGTAAATATGATGATCTGGGTATGACTGAAGTCTGGAATAGTTGTAATGTTTAAATCATCATTTACAGGTCTGTACGCAGGTTCACTTTAGAAAAAGAGCATATACATGCTGGTTCTGCATATCAAAGCAGTGTATACATCATAAATTTGATTTGCAGATCTGTACGCAGGTTCACTTTGAGGAAAGTGCATATACACGCAGGTTCGACACATGGAAGTAGCGTATACCTTATAAAAGATGTTTTAGTTGCTTCTGTTTGCTGTTGTAGTGTTTTGGGTTCTGGCTTGGGTTTTTGTTACTATATTCTGGTGACAATATTCTAAATAATAAGATTGATGGGTTTTCAAAGTGATTGATTGATTTGGTTGTGGTTGGTTCGAAAGGTGATTTTTGATGCAGATATATTTGATATGATGTTATTAATGGATCAAGTCTGAAAATTTATGAAACGTGGTCCCTGGAAGAAAAAGGATAAGGTCGTAGCCTTATGTAGGTTGGCACCTACGTACTAGTAAACACGTTGGCTAGTACAAGAGCTAGGGGGTTGTAGCTCCCTTCCAATAGAAGTTGGAGAATGAGAGAAGGTTGTAGCCTTCTGCATGTAGAAGCCTGCGTACTGGTATAAGACTGCACCAGTACAAAAACTGTAAACAGAATTTTCTTATTAAAATAAGACAGAGACGATTGCAGTACGTGGTTTTCACCCACATTGGGTTTCCACCTTGTATCTTGGTGTTCATGTGTGTTTTGTATGTGTGATGCTTTAATCTATTTTTACTACACTGTCTAATGAACTCCTGATGTACTGATTAAAGTTCAATACATGATAATTTGGGTTAATCAAAATATCTCTGCATATACGCTGGTTGCATTAAGTAGAGTCGCGTATACACACGTTCACTCAGCTAAAGTAGCATATACAAATCAATTTTTGAAAATTAAATTATTGATCTAATAATACTGATTCACCTCCCCTCTCAGTGTTATTTCCAACAATACTCTAATGATGTTGGAATTTGGTCGTGGGGACCCAAAGAACCAACGGCGTAGAGAAGGCTTAGCACCTTAGTCCTATGGAGCATATTGGAGGTTCGATATTTTGGAACTTCATTATTAAAACATTTTGAGAAAAGTTATGATGTTTTGGAGCTCCGATGTGTTTGTAACGTGGTTGTGAAAGCCTGAAGAAACAAGGGAAAAGAGCGATAACACAAGGAGATAGGCCTCTGGTAGGCCCTGAAGGGCTTGGCACTTAAGTGTTGTTCTTCCGTCACAGCTCCCGATCCCATGGAGGAAAACCAAGAAGGGGCTAAGAAAAAGGGGCTAAAGGCCAATCGAGATCTCGTAATATCATAAGCTCATGTTAATAAAATGTTATGATATGTGAGGGCTCTGAAATTCCAATACAATGGTGTAAGAAGTTGTCAGTCACAACACATGGTCCTATGGTGGAAAAACAAAAAGGGGCTAAGAAAAGGGGTTAAAGGCTAATCAGAAGCTCACTATTTCTTAATGTCACATTAATAAAAGTTACGAAATGGAAGGCTCTGATATTGCAGCACAAATGTGTATGGAGGATGAATGAATCAAAAGCTAAGTAAATGTGCGTAGAAGAGTTATTCGATGGAGTCAATGGAAACTGTCAAGATCGTTTAAGTCAAGGGTGATGAGGATCACGATTTTAGAAAAGAGTGTTGGCTCTGTCTCGAAGTTAAAATAAGCTACCTCTAATCTCCCGTGCATGCCTCATGGAATTAAATGAAGAACAGAGAAGCCATGTTGAAATACTTGCTAAGCTCTGTGAGCCATTAATAAGCATGGAGAGCCTCGTTGGAGTGTGCAGGTTGACTGAGGATTTATTTCTTAGCATGGAAACACTTAGGTGCCCATACTCATGTTTAATGTAGTGGCAGAATTCAAGCAAGAGACTCAACAGCAGGATGGAGAAGCCATGCATAGGTACACTCAGGTAGTGTGAATAGAAGATTTCAAGTATCAAATGCAACAGCGGGAAGGAGTTCCATGAAAAGGTACACTCGGGAAATTTATAGGTGAAATAATGGCTAAAAGAGACATCCTTGATCACAACGTAGGAGAGGAACAAAAACCAAGGTTGCAGTTGAGCAATGGGGGGAATGCAACATAATTACCAGTGAGTTGTCTCGAGAGCTCTATGGGTGTGATTGCGCTACTAAGGAAAGGTTGAGTGAGCCTGTGCTGTAGAGAAGAGTTTGAAAGTGCCTATGCAGAGGAAAGAGATCCCGAGAGAGTCTGCATTATTGTGTGAGAGGTCGTGAAGAGCCAATGGAATAGAAGGGGTCGAGTGCTGAATGTGTGATGTTGAGAGCACAATGATTTTGTGGTGTGGGAAGATTGTTAAGAGAGTTGTGTGCTAGTGGGTTGTGAGTAAACAGGTATATTTTGCAGAGTGAGCAGAGGACAGAGAATGTTGTGTGGGCCAAGGGTTGAGGAGAACAAAGCTGAAAATAGACAGAGTGGCTGCCAATTACATTGAGCAGTAGGCTATCTTTTGAGTGTAGATTGGAACCTACATACAGGAAGTTTGTGCTTCCATCTCTAGTGGGTTTCTAAAGAAAGATTGGGGGTTGGTGCCTCCTGCAAGTTGGTGCTTGCATAAATCCAAGGAGCTACAAGTTAGTTCTTGCAACAAATCCGTGAAGTTGGTGCTTTACATGGTGCTTCTAATAAGTTGATCAGGTGTCTACAAAAGGAGGGAATTGGTGCTCCTGGTAAGTTGATTAGGTGTCTGCAAAAGGAGGGAGTTGTTGCTTCCTGTGAGTGGTGACTTACAAATAGATTGATATAATAGAGTAGGTGCTCTTATTTTTACATCAATAACAACAACAAGGTTAGGTGATTTTTTTCCCAAAAGGCATTAGGGGAATTTTGAAGTCTAAAATGGGAAAAAAAGAAAAATAATTTTTTCAACTCATATTTCAACTTATCTCCCTATGGATTTACTCAAATTTCGAGCGGAAACACTCGTTGGATGCAAAGTTTTATTCCTCATCCAAGGAGTACCCATTTTGCATATTTTTGATGGACCCTACTACATGAAAAATGAGAAATACATGGAAAACATGATTGCAATCACGTTTTTCATGTATTTCTCATTTTCGTGTCGTAGGGTCCATTGAAAGTATGCAACATGGGTACTCCTTGGATCAAGAATTAAATTTTGCATCCAACGAGTACTCCCACTCGAAATGTGAGTAAAACCGTGTGGAGATAAGTTGAAAATACGAGTTGAAAAAGTAGTGTTATATTTTATTATTTTTTAATCTTTTTACTTTTTTACTCCAAAAATGGTGAATCATCCCCCATGGTTGGCATTGTCATCTTGAATCCTATTTGTTCTTACAAATTTTATTTTGGTTGTACATTTTTCTTAGGAGGCCCATTTTAGACCTCAAAATTCCCCTAATCGTTTCAAGGGAAAACCTCCATGTCTAATGTGTTTCTACTCATGATGTGTATACTTGTATTAGTTGATATGGTTGTTATTATGGTTTTTTAATGGTTGCTCTCATATAATGGATGTCAAATTTGAATGAGTAAAGATAAATTGGCATAAAAGTTAAAATTAACCTTAATACGGATTCACCCCGCCCCTCTCAATATTAACATTGTTTCCAACAAATTTAATATAATGCAATCAATACCCAAATTAAATTTATTAGAAACTTAATGTGGTGAGTGTGTATACAATTATTTTGTTAAAATACAAGAACATGAGACACATATAACGTAGCCAAGAATGATTTGCTCAAAACAATTGAGATTTTCAATTATGTGTATGTGCCATGAGGGAAAGATAGATCACATGAACTATAAACATGTAAATATAAATATCTTCAATCATGCATAATGCATCATAACATATATCTAAGATCAATTTAAAGAAAATTGCAACGATTTTATTTGTGATATTATTAATAATGAGCAATGTTTAATTAAATATCATGATTGTGACATAGAATGCTAACTGAAATAAAAGAAAAATTGGAGTATGTAACAACAATAAAATTCACATATTTATATGTGTTAAGCATGCACATTTATCATTAAATGTATCTTGAGAATATATATTGTTCCCTATTGGTTGTGGAATATAACAAGAATTGAATTTAACTTAAAATGTCCAATTATGATCCATATTTATGTGCATAAAGTATTTCTATCTCTATAAATTTCACACCATAAAAAAAATATGAAATTCAACACATTAATTTGAATAAAATCAGCAATAATTGTTATAGTATTGTAATAAATTGACGGAATTTAAAAATAACCATTTTATTCCATATTATTCACATTTAGCCGTTAAAATTATACTTTGTTATTCAAATCCATGCGTAATCATTAATTTTTTTTGTTCTTTTTACTAGGAAAACAAAGAAAAACTCAATTCTAAGTTAATTTTAAGAAACCATCAACATTGTTGAGACAATTTGGCACCATCATTAAATCACATAACATCCACTTAAATGTACCCATGAAGTGTGGATCAATTGGTTTGTGCGGGGTTTAGTCCCCACCAAGTCTCAAGTTCAAACCTCATGTGGATGAGTTGAGGATGGGAGCCACCTTTTGGGAAATTAAACTATCCCTAGGGGCATCCAAACTCATTCGAGTTTTGCAGAATCCTTTGATAGCATCCCACTAATGGGCAGCCTGTTCTTGCATCAAACATTAGGGTTGGCCCAAACTAGTTCTGAATAAAAACAAAAAAATCCACTTAACGATATTTATGAATTTTGAATTAATTATATTCTCCAAAATGTGAGTATTAACAAGTTCAAGTTAGTTGATCTATCTTCAAAAATTTACCAAGGATAAAACTTTAGATCAGTTGATTTACTCTTTCAAGTAAAACAAAATGTAATTAAAATTTAAGAATGATTAATTTGAAATATGTGTCTAAACTAGATTAAAATTTAAAACCTTATTTTTACTACCTTAAATAAGCAAATTTATTTATGAAATTTGAAATTTAAATACATTAAACTTGCTCAAATAGAAATTCAATTGAAAACTTGAAAAAATAACTCAACTTTAAAATTTGATCTAAGATGCTTCCCTCCCCTTGATGGCTCTCTTACTCAAAGTTGAGTTACTTATTACCCTAATGCATACATAGTGTTAAAAGTTTGTTGATTCAACCACAACACACACCACAAGAAGGTTTAAACCATAAATGGAAAATTAATCAATATTCACAACAAGAAATCAACAAATCATTGAATTAAAGAGCAAAACCCTAAGGATATCTAGATCTAATAATTCAATAAATTTAAATCTAAATAAGAGGTAAAAGGTAGTAGTCAGGCCAACTCTTGAAGACCTTTACCTTCATGTCAAATTCCCCTTAGGAGTATGCAAAAATATAAATCTTTAAGAAAATCCTTGAACAAAGAAAACTAAGAAAGAAAAGAAAATATATCTCAAAATTATTTGGCAAAAATTTCTTCAATTATCTCTCACAAATGAAATGGGTGAAAGAGTCTTCCACGTATAAAAAGGGAGCCTCTGAACCACTAATTATAAAACATGTGTTAATCGAAACTAGATATTAAATACAATTGGTAAATAACTAAGCATCATCCACATGAGGGAACATCTAGTCAAGGTAAAGATAAATCTGGATGAAACGTCAAAAAATAGAAAAATGGAGTGGATGAGGTCAGAAGGAGTGGAAAACATGATCTTCAGAGACTAGGAAGAGGTCAAAGATGGGAGCACTCCACTATAAATGGGTCAAGAGTGTGTGAGAGAGTCAAATAAGTTTAGGACAGAGAAATATACTTAGCCAAATGACTAAGTAGCAAAGTGATGTGTATGGAAGAAATAATGGTGGTCCAAGGTGGTTAAGGAGAGAAAAATACTTAGTCAAATGCTATAAAAATGAAATGAAAAGTGGAGAAGAGATAAATATGAGTAGAGCACTCTGGTAAATGAGGTCAATTAATATGAGAGGAGATACTAAAATATGGTCAAATGATAGTTTGATGAGGTGACACATGTAGAAGCGAGAAGATAGAGCACTCTAGCGAAAGGGAGGAGTTAAAAGGGTAAATCACTTTAGTAATGGAGGATTAAAATAATAATTGCAAGTGTGAGCTAAGTCATCTAGGCAAGTAATAAATCAAATTAAATCCAATGTAGAGCTAACATTTGGAACGAGTGTCGCCTTCTAGAAGATGTGGAAACTTCTACAAAACTACATTATCTCCCTCAAGTATGAACATATACATCAAAGAGGGGATTCACCCCATACATGCATCGATATACAACATAAAATTATAGTGATGTTGAGTGTACATAATTGTTGATGTATACCTTTGGTGCTGATGTCGCAATGAATTCATAATCACCGTGAGCATGACATGGGTCCCAATGCATGGACACACATCCCAATAAAATCTGACACATATCACAATGCGATTAAATATGGTTGTATAGGGTGACATCAATCCCAATGCATGTACATGGATCATAAGGCGCTATGTAAACACCTTGAGGCATGGTACATATATCCCAATGCATGGATTTCAACCTATAACGACACACCATCTTCAACTAGTTGTTAGGCGTTAATATGGATAATAGAATTTTGTACAAGTAACATAAAAAAAATGTAACCAATTTACTTAGAACAAACCAAGGGAGGCAACCTTACCCCCATTACATGTGTCTATGGGTTAGGACATAAGACATTTCCCATGTCCTTTTGGTTAAAGTAGGTAAATGATGTTAACTTATGGAAAAGGGGACATAAGGGAAATCCATGGATTAACTTTCAAAATCAAATTATGATGTGGATGGTCTATATTTGGTCTAACTATATGATTAGACTATGGCTGAAAATATTCATTTATTAACAAAATATTTTGAGGGGGGACTTTTTCCCTACTTTGGCCTACACAGGTTTCCCCTTTCCTTTCTTTTCATTGTTTTTCCAAGTCATTTTTCTTTAGATAGGCTTTCTACTCTTAGGAATTTGAAAGGGGAGGGGGGCAGGCATAGTGAAAAGTTGTACTTTATTTCCTTTTCTTACATTGTTTTGGCTAGACTTAATTAAGGTTTGCAATTTTATTTTCTTTTTTTCATCATTTCTCACCCTTTTGATAATATTTGATAAGTTAATCACAAGTTAGGGTATTGATTTTTTTATGGATAAGATGAAAATGTAGAAGAAATTGATGGAAAATTTTAAACATGGGAGGGATGTGACTATGTTATCCACCTTAATTTCCTAGTAATACCTAGTGGCTAAATTAAGGCACACCTATCCAAAAGTAATTATGTCTTCACATGGTTAGATTTAAAAACTAGGTAACATACTTACTGAGTTATAAGAATAAAATATCCATATAATGCTAACACATCGCAGAAAATTAAAAACCTTAGCCCACTTCTAAGCAAGAAACCCACACAATGAAAAATTATATCAGCTACAAGTTGAAGCATCATGGGACTGTTGAGAAATCAATAGGCTTATAGATTAAGGTTGATTTCTCTGTCATGATAATTACTTGTGAATGTTTGTTGGATTTATTAAATTTTATGTTCTTCTTCTTCATCAAGCAATTACCAAAAGTATAAAACATGAAGATCACAAGAGACAAAGAACACAAAGATGTAGGCTCCAAGCTAGATCAAAAACCCCAAAAGGGGGAAACCCAAGAAAAACTATCTTATTATAGAATCAGATCAAAGTGATATTTCCAAGACCTAAGACCAAGACCAAAACTTCCACAGAGACCCAAGCCATCCCTCCTCTAAGTTATCTTCATCAAAACACAGTGAATAAAAGTCAACACTGGTTAATTCTACGAATTTTGGTCCATCCCTGAAAATTCAACCTCCCCGAAATCTCAAGCCCTAAAATTTCGGCCCTATAACAACCTTAGAAAACCACTAGAGAATCTCACACATGTGAACATAAAATAGGGTAGAAATCAATTCATTTTTCTCTCTCCTTTTTACCTTCTCTTCCCTTCGACTTCGTTGATTCTTCTTCTTTCTCTTGCACATAAATCGAGTGATCGGTTACCAAAATGTGGAGCACAGTTGCCAATATATAGTTTTTTTACCATATGAAGAGACACACCTTATGGGCTAGCCAACTTGTCCATCTGAAGGGCCAACTTGGCCTTGTGGTTGTAGGTTTTAACCCCGTACAAAAATTACCTGCATATGAATTCTAAATCACATGAAAAATAAAAAATGCGAGAGCATAACACATAAAACACATATACACAGAGATTTCCCACTGGATCCCAAAACCGGGACTACTAGCTTGATTTTTCATTATATTCCTTTCAATGTTACAATACATATTTATACATGC